>VZRE01009666.1:80850-143496 GCA_013396775.1 Cephalopterus ornatus
GGGGGAGGGGAAGGAGAAAGAAAAAGAAAAGAAAAAGGGAAAAAAAAAAAAAGAAGAAAAACACTCTGGAGATAAAAAAATTTCTGTGACCACTTAACTGTGCTTCCTGTAACTTTAGTTCATGATTCAGTATCTGTAAACTGTCCTAAACCAGAATCAACAATTTGGAAATGTTACTACATTTAAGCCACTATAGGCAGTGCAATAGATAAGCCCTATTCAGGTACTGTTCCGGTACTGGAAGCAAAAGAGCTGTCAGAGTGTTGATCTGACTCTGCTGAGCTGGCTCAGCCTTGCTCAGCTGGCCTAGCAACCCCTACTGCCACAGTTCTCTCCAGTACAGTGAGAGGAACCTGGCTCAGTTTGTTTGATTAGGAAGCTTAGAGACAGACTTCTCTGCAGTGAAGTAAAAGGAAAACCATGAAGCTTAGAAGTGAAATGTACATGAAACTAAATTTGGTTTCCAGCTTTATTAATAATAATTCTTCCAGTACTCAAAGTTGGCTTCAATCAGAAAAGAAGGAGTGTTGTTAGTCTTCATGGACTGACTTAAATAAGCATGGTAGCATGCAAAAAATGGTTGGTTTTCCTTGGGAAGCCTTGAGCCTTAAGCACATCAATCCTTTACTGGGAGATAACTCCAGAGGTGAAATACCCCCAACTGTACTTGAAGTAGCTTTTTAGCTACTGTGCAGTCCTGAAGCACATATCCAAAGTATCTATGTTTAATCACCTGTAGACCTAACAAAATACAATGTGAAATGACAGACCTAAGGTAGATGAACACATATTTTCTGAAAGAAATGAGCTGCAAAGTGTCTACTCTGTATTTACATCAATCTTACTCTAACAGCCTAGTTCAACTGTAGAAACACATCAGATTTAGGCTGATTTTGCAGACTAACAAGATTAGTACAGATTGTAATAAATTCCTTCATGTCCTGGTTTTGACAAGGATAGGAAGAAAGATAAAGGTTTCTTCATCCTCCTTTATGTCTTCCTTCATACATATCCTTTGGAAAGAAGGAAATAAAGATATTTCCAGGCACTGCCATTTAAAGTGTTTGTCTGTTCTCAATAACCCTCTGAGAGGATTACACTGGTGTAATCTACTGAAATTGGTAGGGTTGGGGTTGGGGGGAAAGGAGGACATTGTGGAGGAAGAGGGTAGGGAGATGTTTCCAGAGAAGTGATCGTATTTTTTACCTGATATCTGCCTGCAAACCCTATTTTCAAATGCCCTTTAAACATTTTGAGCAATTTATTTAAAGGAGGTAAGACTCAAAATTCCTACAAAGTAAATGTGGTGTTAGGGAGAAAGACCCAAATTCGTGTCTCCACTGAGGAAAGGCAGTCAGAATTAGTTTCATTCGGCCACAGTTGCATGGTCAGAGACTGTACACATTTGCCAGCAACCAGACCACATGTAAATGGTTTCAAATGCTGTCTTTGACCAGCAAAGGATCCATGAACAAAAGACAGTTCATAGGAAACTGAACTTCATTAGCTTTGCTGCTCACAGAAAATCTTGCAGTTATAAATCGTAAGACAAAATTCAGAGAATAGGGAGAAAAACAATAAGACAGAGAATTATATACCCTGGCTTCAGAACAATGGTCTAGTTACTAATTTAAAACAGATGTTCTGCTCTCAATAGTTCATAAACAGATAAAGAAGGAAAAGGGAAACTCGTACTTGAAAAGTAGTAGATCTCTGTCCTAACACATTGGTTCAGATACACACTTGAAGATCTGAATACCAATCCATTGGATCTGCAGCACTGGTCTAGAAATCTTATAAAAGCACCCTCTTCTTGCTGTATTTTAAATGTCATCCATTTCTGGTATCACTGAGACTTGAACACAAAAAATTTATGGGCCACAGGAGGCGTTCAATTAATCACTTTTAGATTCTTCTAAAATACATTTTTGTTCACACATTTTGGATTTCCATTTGCCCTATTTTAGAGAATCAAATTTTCCTTGAAAAAAGAAACCTCAGCTATGCACTGTTACAACCCAGGTACCATGGATTTGGTTTGGAATTACTATTCTATTAAGTTCACTGGAAGCTGGGGATGGACACAGTCTTTTTCTACAATTATTTCAAATAAGTATCGGGTCCTCTCTCACTTTCAGGCAGCAGATGTTTGGGCAAATAAATTATTAATTTGGGAAGGATACATTAAATCTGATGAAACTGTTGAAGTCAGCAAGTGATTTTCCTCTCATCTGGGAATTAAGCACACATTCCCTCCGTCTCAAACAGAAGAGACTGCAAGAAGCTGCCTCAGCAATTTTCGAATTTTGTTCTGAGTAGGAAACAAGGAATGCAAGGAGGCCTCCAAAGTGGACAGGGAACCAAATTCTCAGGCTGCACTGTGTCTCCTTTCAGAGGACTTCACTACAGAGTCTTGCCAAAACAGATCTATTTCGAAGTGTTGTTACATTCTTAAAGAAAACTGTAGTCCTGTGACACCAGGCACATAGGTGGGGTGAACCACCCCATACATAATTCTTTGGTTTGTGTGAATTCCTCTAGTCATTTCATCCACAGATAAATTTTTATCTTTTACTATATTTTTGTTGGGCATCTTGGGACAGATTTTCAGCTTCTCTATGTGAATCTACTGCACGATAGATTTCGCGTAGTTTTTCTATGGAGAAAAGTAGACGACAACTTTGATTATTCACCTTGGGAATACACCTGACCCACAAAGCTGTGTTTCACATTTAGTCCTTGAATTATGGCACCTATGGGCTTATTCACAAATTTGAAATTAAGCATATGTTTTCACACATTGTTGGATCAGAAACTGGAGTTATGGCTTATCTGCGCCAAGATTCGTATTTTTTCTCTTGAGGAAATAGAGCTAACTACAAACCTTACATCTGGAGGCTAATTTGAGCTTCCTTCATATTCAGGACAGAAGGATGGGTTTTGAAAGAATCTTTATTCACTGTTATAGGAATCTACTGCCCATTTAAGAGCACATAATATTTCCCAATCTTATGTTTCTGTAATTAGTAGAATTTGTCCACTGTGTTTATGACAATTTTATGTAAAATAAAATATTGTCAGTAATAGGAGCAGAGAGTCATACTCAGAATTTAAATGAGCAATAAGAACTTAAAAAAAAAGAAAAATGTCTTTTTTATCATAGATATACAGCTAAACAGTTGTAAAACAGAGCTTTCATTTTCTTTCATTTAATCCAAAAGTACTTAAATAAAGTAGTTTCTTAATTCTGTTTTTAATCAGCTTTTTCAAAGAACAATTCAGGGAAACAAAGAATAACAACTAAGATGATGAAAAGCAAATATTAGTGAGAACTATGACTAAACATATTGTTATGAAAATATTACAGAAGGTCATTTAGTACCTTTTTCCTCTTCTCTTTCCTTTCCTCCCTTCTTTCTTTTCAGTAATATTTCATGTACCTTGTAAGTTTCCTATTCAGTAGACTATTGATTAAAACAATATGAACTTGTTGTCATCTGAATTATTGCATTCAGTGATTTAAGGCATTTTTTTATTCATTCCATGTTTTTTTCAAAATTAAAAGAAAAATGCAAGGAAAAGAGGAATTCTCAGACAACCTACAATAAAATCCTGTTTCTAGCTCAGTAGCTAGAGCATTCAGTTAGTTTAGGGTGGTAATCCTGGTATGGCTACCATTCGATCTGGAAATTGTTTTATGTGCTTGTAAGACATTTTGGTAACTGCTCCTCACTCCTGAAAATGAAGAACATGTGCATGGATCCTGTAAGTTCATTTGCCTGGTCTGAGGAAGAATTTGCCCCCTCTACCTTTTGTTTGGGGATAGTAATGGATGTTAGAGTTAAATGTTAACTAAGTGGTGTAATTAAAATGAAGACTGAGTCACTTGTTTGGGACAAGGGAAAAGGGAATGGAGCTCTCAAGAACAACTAATTCAGGGAGCTGCATAAAAAGGCTGAAGAAAAATTATCATGGAACAAAGAATGTAATGTAACAGCATCAGTAGTGACAGTGGAATAGAGATGTTACTGTCTTATGATTGTTTAATGTTAAGTGTCAAATGCAACGCATACAGAAGGCCTTCTGCGTTCAGGAGCAAAACTCTGGAAAGAGGAAAAGAAAAAACAAAACAAATTGCAAAGATTTTGCATCAAGGGTGACATTGTCGCTAAGTATGCCTCACATCTGCTTTTCTGTAAGATATTTAGAAAGCAATTTTACATGTTAAGCACAACAATACTTGTCCAGTAGCTAATATGTGCTTGTATATTTTTTTTCAGTGGATCCAGAGCCATCAGTGCTTTTAAGAACTGTGCCTTTGCAACAAAGACTGCTAGGATTGTTCTGTAATACACACTAGAGCCAGACCTGTCTCGAGCAGGAAATGTTATAAATAAAAATATGATCAAGATGTTGGCCTATTATTAATGAATATACTAAATGTAAAATGGGCTACAATGAGTGTTCCCTTCACCGATTTATTTTGTTTTATTTCCCATTCTCTAGATCCTGTCTGGACTTGATCATGAACAATAGAATATTGATTTTGCACTTACAAATGAGAGCTTAGGGGCTTGACTGTGCCAGAATGACCAGTCTTGGGAGAGAGCTGGGAGCATCATTGTGATTTCTCACATGGTTGTACTCAAAGCATCCATATTTTAACTTCTGAAGTAAACATCATTTGAACATCATCTGCTTGTTGAGGAGCAGATATTACTGTAACTGCCTTCAAGAATGTTCTATTTTCACAGGGCTCCACTGTGAAAGGACTGGAGGTGGCCTGCAAAGCCTAGTCCAATACTTTGTGGAATATTTTTCTTCTTTTACTTGCTGAGGACCTTGTTTCAGGGCTCAAGATTTAGGGGTCCAATTCTCACAAGTTACCACATATAAACAGTAAACACCTGGGTGAATAGCCTTAGCAAAAGTAAAACCTTGCGCTATGATTTCACAAGCAACTGAATCACTTTTAATTGATCACTACAGCCACAGGGACCTGTCTTATTCTCTTCCAACTTATTACTCCATCTCTTTGCCTTTGCCCTTCTCCCATTTCATCCTCTGTCTCACGGCTCTCATAAAACACATCTCTGAGAAAACTCAACACTACTGAGTTGTCAGAAAACCATCCAGCTCTTTTTGTAAGGGTTTTGTTGGAGGGTTTTTTTGTGATATTAGTGAGCTAAATCTGCTCAATGGTGGGATGCCATCCGTGTGTGTCAGGGTCCAATACTCTTGAACTAAGTTCTGCTACATATTCCATATGAAGACAGTTTAACATCTAATACCAAATTTATTTATTTGCATATACTTCACATTACATGGAATTTTGATTTAGCATAGGGATACCACAATGTACTGAAATCACAATACAAGCACAGTATAGCAATTGCAACATAGAGTTAAATCAAAATATAAAAGTGATTCCCATTACCAGTGACTCTAATGTCATGACACTGGACAACCCCAACTGCCAGGAAAAATATATGGAATGCATATCTTTCCTGAGCCTTTCATTACAAGGGTTTGCTAGTCAGTCACACTGCTGCAGCTGATGTATGATAAGCATAGGGAGCTCAGAGTAGGGAGCAAGAAAAGAGACAGAAGGGATTGGGAAGTATGAGATGCTGAGTCAGTTTATTCGGAAATTGTGAAATTGTATCTCTGGTTTAATTCACCATTCTTGTGACTAAATAACTCTTACCCAGTACTGAGAGGTACATAGAATTGTAATCACACACGAATTAAATTCTACCTTCTCTCTTCTCCTGCAACTCTACCATAGTCTAGCATCTGTATTTTCCCTAAATCCATCACTGATTTCTGGAAACATAATCCTGAAAATCAGGTTCTCTTGGACAAGGAAGAAGGAAGCAAATTCTTATTGCCTATTACTGATCTCTGCTGTTCAAATCAATCAGAGGTAGTCATAAGTCTGACTTTCTGAATACATACTCATGGGAAGATTTCAGAACTACACAGACAGCCCCATCCTACTAATAAGTAGATTATGTTACTTCCGAAACTAACTTACTTCAAGTGGGATTGATCTTTGATAAATGTAATTTACTTTGTTTTGCAGGTCGATTCTCAGTGGAGACCTGAATCCACAACTTCAGCAGCACTGCCAGTTGTGGCCAGTCCAAAGAGTAACATCTTAAGCAGAACAGCAGTGTAAAGCAGAAACACATCATCAAGCTGTCTCGACAGAAATTTTCCATGTTTTCTAACTTCAAAGCAAGACCACTAATATCAGTCTGCAGTGGCAGTTCTAGAGAAACTATGCGGGGTTTTGTTAGCTATGGAAAAGATATTTTAAAACAAGAAGCTGTTGGCTCAGCTCATAAGGACAATCAGACTGGCAGCTTAGATTCCAAATTCACTGTTTTATAGAACAGAAAAAAATCTTGATAGTTGGCTGTAGCCAGAGCTTCTTTTACCACTGGTTTCTGGCAAACATTTTCTGCTCAACCCACTTCCGTCCCTTGCATTTCTTTCAAAAAGAAGAAAAGTAAAACTTGTCAAACCCTCAGCATGCTGGTACCCCCTTTTTTTCTCCACCTACTACAGCTACCTGGAAGGGCTAACTGTCAGTGTTTGTAAAGAGGAAATATGTCAACTTTTTCATTTGCCAGATTTTCACATTTTACTACATAAGGACAACTTTCTGTAAGAAGGGTCCTATATGTTTCAATAGCTTGAGCTCAAAGCATTTTTGAAAGGACTTTATCATTTTCATTAAGTGAAAGGAGAAATGAAGCTTACAGTTGAAAAGTAGTTTGGACTTTGTCACTTTGACAATGAATTGTAGATGAATGCTTTGGACTCCTCCCTCAGCTCAAAGACCAATGCCTTCACCAGTCTGAACACTCTTTGTAACTGCTTTGTAACTTTTGCCATTCTATAAAAAGATGCAGGAAGTCACAAATGGAATAATAGTGATTTGCCATGGAAACTTCAGTGAAATGAAATCAAGTCACTGTATATATCCAGACCCATAGACTGTGACAAAATTCCACCAACAGACATGTCTGGTGCCGTAGGTTATCCATGACATCTACATCGTAATGACAAAAAAGAAATAGAATGTATGGGAGACCTGTAGCCTTCTGGACTAGTATTTGAATGCCATGAAGGACATCTTGGGGCACCAAAAAAAGGCAAAGTGAACTCATGTTTAACTAACTGGATTTAGCTCATGATATTTGCCTTTATATTTCCAGGATGCTGAGAAAGGAAGGGGACATAAAAAAATCTCATGTCCATGCTTAAATACAGTCCACAACTCATGTCTACAATATGTGCTTTGTATAGCTAGTGTTTGCCAAGAATGACCTCTGAGAAAAGACAGTAATTGTCCTAAGTAAATCAGCTCTAGGCAAACAATGAGAACCAATGCAACTGTACTGCCTCTGGGTTGGAGGTTTTTTTGTTTGGTTGCATTTATTTTTTTTTTTAGTGTTTTAATTATTAAGCATCTTTTGCACAATACTGGGAGAAAAATCAAGCGAGGAAATGCTAGTTAGTGGGTTGCCCATGCAATCTTAAATTATCTTCCTCATTTTACAATGAAAGCTTTAATTACATGAACATGGAACACTTATGTCACAAATCTCTTGCCTCATTGAAGAAAGATTGCATGTAACAAACAGGCAAGGCATGGTTCTTGTCACGTTTTCAAGACATTTGCTGATACGCTTTCTCAAAAATATTGTCTGAGAAGCTGGACTTGCTCTGCCATGCCTGTCTTCAGACACACTGGACATGATTCACCCAGAATGGGTACCAGAGGATTAAGATGGCTTTCAAATCTGAATTCTCACATCTCCTGCCTCTGGCTCTTCAGTTTGAATTCGATAATTATTTTTTTTCTTGACTTCTTTTCTAGCAAAAAAAAAAAAAAAAAATCAAGAGTAGTAAAGTCTCCCTCAAAATTATACAAGAAAAGAGTGTCACTGAATAATTGAGTTAATCTAATAGTTTAAAAACACATTTTTTTAAGCAGCCGCTTGGTGAGGTTTGGAAATTGATCTGCCTTAATGACAAATTAAAGCCTAAAAGCCCTTTTATGTGAAGCTGGTGTTATTATGAAACCTCTTCACACGCAGCAATGTAATCTTAATTACAACAGTTTTTCTTACAAGTAATGCAACTGGATTTTTGTCAAATACAGTTCTTTTAGTTCATTAAGCTATATGGTAGCATTAGGCATGTACATGCATTGTCGCATCTTGTGAATCATTGCCATCCTGAGTTTACCCAATAATTATTTTTGTTTAACATAAAGACTGTAAAGCTTGGTAGGGTAGACATCATCCTTCTGTCATCTTCTGTTTGCACAGAAATCCACCTAAAGGATTTAGGAACTGGTTTGTGAGATACCTCCTTCATCATAGTCCATACAGAAATTCATTTGTAACTCTCCAAAATACTTGAGCAGAGTGCATCATTGTTCAACTTTGCTCTGAGTCTCAGCCTGACTGTTCTGCCCAATGAAGCCTTCAAGAGGAATTGTTCAGCACATATCCATTGCTTTCCAATGGATCACATCCCCTCTTGCTTCTGCCTATACTCCAAAAGACTAATGAAGCTGTGCATCTAAAAGAATTGCATAGCTATAAAAGAATGTTTACTAAGGACTAATTAGTGTATAAGTACCAACCACAGCTACAAGAACTGGAAAAGGAATTCATATAAAGGCCTTGTATTCATCTATTCTAGATAAAAGCAGGTGTAGTGGCCATATTAGAATGGATGGCATTTGGCTTGTACAAAGCATAAAAAACCCTTTCTTGTGATACTGCTAGTTCTGGCATGAGAAAAGCTGCTTATTTACCGAGACCCAAGTCTTCTGAAACTGTGAGAGATTCGGTTCTCCAATTAGATGTGCTTAATTTACTCTCAATGTGCTCTTTGTTTGTAAGAAATGGCCCATCCACCCAGAAAAACTGTTTCTGTTTTGTAGAGTAAAACTTGACTGAATTTATAATAGGAGATGTTCTGCATCAGTTGTCCACTTCAAGATGAACGAAAGGACTGCATTGTTTGCCAAGACCTGAGTTTAAGGAGCCTGTGTCTCCCATACAATTGTTGATGGTGATTTTAGCAACCAAGTGGAGTGGGAAGCTGTATCCTTTGTTCTTCTTCAGAGCACAAAATGTGAAGATGTAAGTTTACTGATGCAATTTGCAGCTGTGCTGCAATAGGACTTCAGTCATTGGCACCTCTAATAGATAAGAGCAAAGCAGTTTCTAGTTAGTGGTTGTAAGGTATTAGAGCTCTTATATGTGGTCAGATGTAGGACCTCTTCTTTCAGGTATGTAAAAACAAGTGCTCCAGACTTCTCTTTCCTTATTCCTCTTCCACCAACCTAATGCCAATCATAGGATGAGGCTTCTCTGATTAGAATACCTGATTAGAATTTGTCCAGGGGAAATATATCAGGAAACCAAGGAATGAATAAGCCATAACATAATTTCATCTGAGAACAGGAGGTTCTGTAACCATAAAACTATCTTTTCCCTTTTGTAAATCCAAGTTTTTGACTGGTGAAGCTGTGAAGAATCACAGCTATCTTCTCTATGACACGTCTTGGTCTGGGTTTGTGTCACAATAGACCAACACACCTTTCTCAGCAGGAACTTGCCCCTGCTTCTGGTATGTTCTATTCAGAAGTGATGATCTGGACTATTTTCTCTGGCTTATACTTCCTATTTGTCTTTCAATCCCCTTCCCGTCTATGTAGCATTACAGTGATCTATCTTCCTTAAGCATTTTTAGGGTTGATTCCAGAGCCTTTGGTGTGGAATGCTGGTACATCTGTGCATCTGATAGATAGAGACAGAAGAGACTGATAAGTAGAGAGAAACTTATCTGTATATTTCTCCCGTTAGTCCATTACAATACTGAGGTGTGGAGTAGTCACTATGTCATCATAGATGAGCAATTAATGAGTAGCCTGCTGTTCCCCATTAATTTCACGTGGAAACAGATTTTTTCCTTCTTGACTCCCTTTTGTGTATTGTTCTTCTACACACCTATAGAAGTTAAAGCATCTTTAAGGAATTTCACACTTAATTTTTAAACTTCACAGCATTTAAATCAAAAAAGCTTGATCTTGCCAACATTTGTATCATGCTATTTATTGCCTGGTCATTCAAAATGATCTATGTACAAAACAAGTGCCAAACTTCAAGACAATTAGGTATTTGAAGTTCTTCTGTTACTTAGACTGGTCAAAGAATAATTAACATAGGCCTGAATTCCCTCCTCTGTGACAAAAAGATGTAATGAGTTGTTTCTATGCATTCAATTTACTTATTCATTTTTAAGTCTCTGTTACTTATTCATTTTTACTGTCTTCAATTGGAAAAGCAAAAAAAATCCTGTTACATTGTGAAACAATAAGGTAGGGTCTTTAATCTGCACCTGATATAAAATAACTTTTCAGAGTAATTGTTTGAAATTTTCTCTCTCACCCTGAACATTCTTTCTTAAAAATTTATTCTCCCATTAAAAGAGAAAAAAATTATTCATTGAGAATGCACTTTTAATACCAAATATACTTTTCAGCATGCAATTTAGTGATCTGCAATACATCCAAGTTCAGAATAGTCCAGGAATTTCCTCACTGAACTAGCTGAGTTAAGCACAATAGGGAAAACATATGTATTTCTGCTTATCATGTAAGCTTTGTTGAACAAATGGCGTTATAGGTTTAATGTTAAAAATTAATATGGAATCAGAGGTCTTCCTACAAAGAGAAGATCTCTTAGCGCTTCATTAAAACTATGATCCTGATCATGTTTTAACAGGCACAAAAGTCATTTTTTCCTATCTGTGCTTACCTGGAGCTGGTTGTCAAACCACAATTGGAACCTTATTATGGAGTATATGATGCAACATATCACAGTAGCTATGGATTAGCATCAAAGCTGAGTTGAATGCACCAAGAAGAACAATGTGTCTTGACCTGCCATCAGAGTGGATGCATAGGCCCTTCATGACTCAAAGACACATTTATGAGAGCAATATCTCCATGCAGTATCAGAAATTCTTGGTGTACTTGTACTTTTCCTTATTTTTTGCTTGTTTTTGTGCTTGTTTCTTGTTGTTTTGCATGAAGCAGTCCACTAACCTGTGGGAATACTGGAGATGAAATTTGTTCATCTGATGCTAACTTTGTGGTTTATGTGGGAACCAGGATTACACCAGTCCTCCAAAATCATATTTCTGAAGACACAAGGACATGATTGAGTCTTTCATTTTTGGCTCTAGCTCGATTAAAATGGAAAAGTCTGCAAACTCTTCTTTTTCAGAAAATCTCTTTTGGCTGTCAAAATATAAGAGTGAAAACATTCTTACCCTGTGGAAAACACATGACAATATGGAGACTTCTGTCCAAAATTTCCCCATTTATACACTGTGGAACTGCAATCCTTATGTGTAAGTGCTGATATTCAGAAATACTGTTTCTTCATGTCCTCAAAAGTAAAACTGCACTCCCACAGCTTTCTTCTCCACTTCTTTCTCTTCTCACCCTTCTCATGGCATGAGAGCAGCTCTGGAGAATGCCTCACTGCCAAGTTCTAAGAGCAACCTCAGAGAAGGGAAATAACAGGCCAAAACATATTGTCACATCTGCCATAGCACTTTTTATATTTTATTTTGACAATAACTTAGGGGATATTTCTGTCTTCCCTCAGACATTCTTTTACTCTTTATAACATACTGCTCAGTTAAATCATAACTGTTTGTGTTGAGGGATGATAGAACACCCATCTTCTCCACTGAAATGATGAAGAGCAACACATTGCTTTTCTAACAAGCTTCTCATTAAGTGCTTGAACTCACCTTCAGTTAACCCATATTAAGGTAGCAAAAGAGAGGCTAGAAGGCTGTAGGTTTATCACTTAACTTGGAACAAAGGAAAAAATTACTGTCCTGCAAAGAATAACTCTGTTTTTCTGTGCTGAAGAGACACTGCTCTGTGAAAAATCCTTGTCTAAATGAAATGACCTTTATTGATTTAATTTAAAACTCTTTATTTTCTCAGATCAAGTAAATCAAATGGAACTGATACAGCTCAGAGGAGTTTACCACATCACCAGAGCTTTAATTTCCTAGATGAGTGCATCTTGGAATTACATTAAAAAGTTAGTCTCATGAGTTTTAAAAATAGGAATGGACTTCAGTAAGACCATTGAAAAATATGCTTTTTTCCAGCAAATAATTTTTAAAACTGTGCACCATTGTGTCTTGTACTGAAAAACCTCTTAAAGATGCAGCTGTGGTGTGTATCTAGCCACTGGCACCTGGGTAAGCTCTCAAATAACAAAACTTTTTCTGTAATAGCACACCTTGACCTTTTACAAATCAGATACAGCTAAAATTCCCAAGAAACTGGCCTCGAACATCTGTACTATCTTGTGCATTATGCCTTCTGGAAGACATGAACAGAGAGACACATAATTCCTTTGTATATTTCAGGGCAATTCTGCTCTTTTGCTTCCTTTTCTCAAAAGTGACCATTACATAGACTAGTTTCATATTATTATTTTTCTGTTTGTTATAGTTCTTAGTAGTGCAGGTAAGTAGTGTTAACTGTTTTTCTCTAATCTTTAGCTTGGTTGCTTTACTGGTTGTTTTACTGCACTTGTCTTTAAAAGGATTTAACCAAGATTTATTTCTTATGCATCCAGAAAAACAGATTATCAAGGTTATGAGGAGCAGCACTGGGCAGCAAATCACAGTACAGTTGGAATGGTGTTGTCTGCTCTGCTTGCAGTTTGGAGGCAGCTTAGTTATATATTTCTGCCTCTGTTTTTCAATGCTCTGTACTTGCTGCATCAGTATGTTTTACTAATCATCAACATATCACATAAGGTATTTCTTCCACAGAAAACTGCATAACAGGCTTTATACCTGACTTTTTGCATGTAAGACATTTGTGATTCTCTTTCAATACATGAACAAGAGGTCTGTTGCTTCCTAGTCGCCCCATACTCCCTGCAGGGTACGCAGACATACATATTTTGATAGAGAAATCTTAATGTTGGTACATGGTACTAATTAGTCACATACCAACTGTACTTAACAAAGCCTCTGAATAGTCACTGCAAACACATGATATTTGCCCAAAAGGGAGATTGTTTAAAGAGGAGATCATTCAGGTTAGAAAGTCTCTCATACGCTTCACTCAGTGGCCTTGATCCAAAGTCTATGATGTCAACAGGAGGGTTTGCATCGAGTTTGGTGGCTTTGAACTGGGGCCACAACAAAATGCCAGTGGGAAAATTTGACCTAGTAGTTTATGGGCCTTAACAAGGAACTTGTTCCCTTATGGGATCTTAGCAAGAACATTGCTAGATTAAAGGCATAAACAGTCTCTTCTTTTCCTGAAACACCGTGTAGAATGATCATTAGTTAAAAAGAAATATTCATGCACTTTCCAAGGCTTTGAGAGAGTTTTGAACAAAAAAGTACAAGGATTCAAGCTGCTAAATGACTTGTTCTCTGAAGTGTTCTCCAGTGAATGTGTAGAGGTACAGCATTATCAATGGGTTTTTTTATGAGTCTACCTTATTCTTCACTTTTCACTGGTCATTTAATGATGGTCATCTTGTTTCAGCCCTTAAGAGGACTGGACAGTTTTAAGGATGGTCCATTAATGCTTCATAGCTTTATTTTACCTTTCTGTGGTCTAGTAAGTGTTATCAACTTTTTGTGTGCTAAATTCATTTACTGGCCAATTTGAAAATTCACTCTCATAAATGTTTCACCTTATTTCTTTTCATATCAGCACCACATGGAATGAGTAACAGTGTTAGCATGCTCAAACCTGACTTCAAGGACTAGCAACTGAGCAGTACTAATCTGGAAATTTGTGTGCTTCACAGGAAAAATTGACTTTACAACAGTAAATGGGGCTTAAGCCTTGCCAGAAATTTGGAACAGCTTTTGTAATGTACCATTAAAAAATAAAATAAAATTTAAAAAATCAACCAACCTCAAAGGACGTTGGATTTCTCTGTCGTTTTTCTTTTAGGTAATTCTTTCCTGAGGCCTTTACTTGACAGTTTACTTTTAGCTTAACTTCATATAGAGAGTAAATATTACAGATGGTTTAAAAACAATGAACTTTGCATCATTCAAAAAATTCTGATAATAGGAATTTGAGATATGATATAGATGAGTCTCAAACAGATATTCCTAGCTTTCCCATGTCGAAACATATGTCAGATGATTTGTAAAGCTTAGAACTCTGTACATTCAAATATTGATTTCTTTTGCTTATCCCTATAACTTTTGCCCCAGTTGCCATTATCTTTACATTTTCTGAAACCTGCGTGTTTCTCTAAAGTGGAAGTGGACTTTTAAGAGGCAGAGCTTTTCCAAAATGAGGTAGTGGCAACAATAATAAACCAATTGCCTACATCTCAAGGACTACAGACATAAGAAGAATTAAAACTTAAATGGCATAGTGGCAAAATTTTAAAAGAATTTTTCCTTTTCATATAGCATACATTTCTACCCTAGAAATATGAACCATCTGTAGAAAACCCCTGAGGGAACAGCCATGGTGCAGATTGCCTATTAGTGTCCTGGACCCCCTCCTGTTTGCAATACGTCTCAGGCAATCTTTTTTCCTATGTACATTTCATGATCTTGTACACTAATTATTTGGAATTTATTTATAATAAATGCCTTATGTCTCTTTGCAGTGTTCACTGCTGAATGTTCACTGCTTTTGTGTTCTGCAGAATGACTAACACAATAGACTTCCAGAGAAAGAGAAACCTTTGTGTTGAGCAGTGTTTACTTCAAAAAAGCAAGGAAATAAGAACAGAATTATACGGGTGAGACTGTGTGGCCAAATATATTTCCGTCAGGGATGGTTTCATTTCTTATTTTGCTTATGACAAGAAGCAAATAAAAAAATGTTGTTGGGACAACTTAAATTATCTTTGGATGAGCTGTGATTTATTTAGAATCACCAGGCTTTTTGTCTGCTTATTTACTTACCAATAATTACTTACTGTAATAATTATCTTGGATTTTGAGGAAGACTAATAAACCCTTGCCTTTTGGCTGATTTTTGTAATGTCAACACCTAGAGAAACTTTGAGAAAAAGGTTTCTTCCAAGCAACCTTTTATAGGTTGCTTGTAAGAAACAGATTACATATGATAAAAATGCCTTAGAAGTCATTAGTTTCCCATGAGAAGAGATGCAACACTGACATACCTTCTTCCCAGAGTACAAGCAGAATATGAAACATGAGCATATTTATAGTATATTTTATGGCAAAACTGTGACATGATACTGGGTTTTTGACTATTTTGATTTTTCTGGAACCCTTTTGGCTGTTATCTAATCTGAATTTGGACTGTTACCAGTATCAGTCAAACTCTGACACCATGTCTCTGGAAAGAAATGAGAGCGGTTGTCATTCCATCCATTGTTTCTGTTCAATGCTTTTCACTGACTAAAATGCCTGTTTAAATTCTGTTCTTTTCATAGGACTAGTAGAAGTAGACAGAATAGACCTATGGTTTACTTTTCTCGTCCTAACCTAATGCTGTTCTTTTTGTGTTTTCACAAGCATTTCAATGCTTTGAAAATGCAGTTATGTTACAGAAATAAATTTTCAATTCCTAATCCATATAGTTTTTGCTGAAAACAACCCCCACAATTTGAATGTGGTTGACACTTTTGCTCCTTGGTAAAAGTACAGTGGAATACAACACAGAAGATACCTGGTGATTGGCCTAAAGCACCTCTCTCAAGGGCTGAACACCTCACAAGCCACATGCCCTTTCATCCCAGCTATATGGTATATATAGCAGTATGGTTCTCTCAGCTTGACTTAAATAACCCATGAATAGATACACACCTGAAAAATTAAACTGCACTTAAGAATACAAATCTAACTCCAGCACCTTGTATACTCACTGAGAACACATGGAGAGAACAAGCCACATTTCTCACAGACAGGTTATGCACAAATAAAGATAGTCACCCAGTTGGATGCTCATCTGAGAACCCAGCTGAAATCAAGTAGGGAATAGAAGAGACCAGGTAGAAGAATGGGATCTATTACAGCGTCTTATTCAGACCTCTACCTTAAAATAATATATATTTTCCTCAAAGGAACTGCAATGTCACGTATCTAAGGCATTAGGCACCAAAGCCCTCCATGCATGATGTTGGGCTTTGCCAGGTACCAGAGCTTCTCGTTCATCTCAGAGAGCTAAAGGAAATTATCTGAGCCTTCTCCTTTTCTTAGTTTGACGCCCATCTCGTCCTTCTTCAACTACTAAGTTATCACAGTTCTTGTCAATGTTTCCCCATGAAAGTGTCATCAGACACTTTTTTTGTGGTTTGTTTCAGATGAATTTAGGATATGAATCCTACCCCAGTGACCCTATCTGTTATCCAACCTGTCCAAGGTTTCTTATGCCCCAAGAGACTCCACTATCATCATATAACCAATAAGTATGTTGTCAATAACTTTCCATTCCTATGGGGGAGTCAAGGATAGTGTGTACCGATTGATGTTATAGTTCTTAATGCAATAGGACATAATTCATTTCAGTGTTTGACAAACTGTGACCTTTAAAGAAAATTGTTTAGTTCTATATTATTGGAAATGGCATTTATATATTCTGGATGTTTTCTCGTGGTTCTCTTTTTCTCTATAGTTTAGTTCTCCAGTCCAAATAAGTTTTCCAGAACAGAAATACAATAAATCAAGCAGTGAGTTATGTGCTAAAAACAATTATTCTAATGCTGAAAACTGATGGGGTTTTTTTCCCTTACTTTCTTTGATATAAATAATAAGTAATTATTTGACCAATTTCTTAATCTTTAGAAGCTTGATCCAATGTGCACTTATACCAGTCAAATCCAAATGCGTTTCAGATCAGACTTTTAACAGTCAAATAATGGGGCAGTATGAAACACGCAGGAATATGCATATTTTTCTCTTGTATGATGAAGTTCCTGCTGTTGTGAAAGTGCTGTTACTACCATCCAGTGCCATTATTGGCACATATCCCTCTTATTGTTCTTATTCTCTCAAGATATTTTTACCAGTACTCTCTCTTTTTTAGGCATTTTTTCCATTGCTTGGTGTATCTGATATTATGCTGCAGCACTACGTTAACCTGTTCATGATCTCGTGCAATCTGCTCTCCAGTGGGAGGTTGGACCAGATGACTCCCTGTGGTCCCTTCAAACCTTGCCCATTCTGTGATTCTGTGATCAGTGTACATTCCTTCTGCCAGGCCAAGGCTTGTTTCCCTTTCCTGATCTGCAGCTACACCCATGCCCAGTGTTTAACTCCTCAGTGCTGCTTTGCCCAGTCCTGCTTTCCTCATTCTCCCTAGACCCAATACCAAACCCTCCCACTTGCTCAGGACCCTCTTCCAGAGTGTACGCCCTACTTAGAGTCCCCCCACATCCTTTTTTCTCAGCCCACTCATAGACAAATCAGGAAAAATACAATCATGAATGGTAGGCAGAGTAGAGATCTTTCTCTTCAAACAGTACCCTCTAAAAGCCACAGTGAATAGCTAAAATGAGGGACATTGTTTAGCTGGAATGTGTTAATAGTCTCCTGAGGGTAGAACTTCAATCTATAAACAATTAAAGAGCTGCTTTGTCAACTAGCCAAATGCCAGGGACTCTGTGTGTCTTCCTTTTCATCCTTTAACTTTCTGATTTCTACCCAAACACCTAGGATTCTGCCTACTGACACCCAGAACATCCCATGGAAGTGACTAGATGCGGCATTCAAAAGTTACTATGTTAGGTCCAAACATCCAAACAGAGGTGCCAAACTGCAAGGTCTTGTAAGTTCAGATAAAAAATGTCACCACAAGTGTCCCATATTTACTGTCTCTCAAAGAGCAAATGTGCTTTTTACACAAGCAAAAATATGGTTTTGTTTTTCTAACTACCACCTTTGCCATCACAGGCTGGACTCTGACACTCACATCTGAGTTCATTGCTTCTTATGCATTAGCAGCAGTACCAGCAGTCCTGCAGACCAAACAAGGCCCCATTCAGCCTTGCAAAAAACAATTTTCTTCCTGCTGTGTCCTCAAAGACTCCATGTCTCCCCCTGTTCTTAACAGTAATGCCTATTTCAAGCATTCAGCCATCACTAGGTGGTCTTAAAAATCAGTATCATGATCTTACCGTAAAACTAACCTGTGTGTTCCTTTACATTTAAAATGCATGTGGGTTGCCTTCTAAAGCTTTTGTTTATTACTGTGAAAATTAAAATAAAATTTAAATGTTACTACCCTGTAAACACTTGATTCAAAGAAGAGTCTTTCAGAGCAACACCAACTAGTGTCAGGGGCTTGTGAAGCAGCGCACAGAAGTTGTTGTAACTGGCTGCATTAATCTGTCATTCTGCCACTGACAGACTGGGTGAAATAAATCCTTGGCTCACTCTGCTTATAGGTCTGTGATCCCTCTACACTGACGTAAAGTGGTGGCCATTGCCAAAAAGGGGGTGGTCTCATTCTTGCTACTTTTCTTGTGCTAATTCTGCCTTTCAGTGGCTGCCTGATGACCTGGATCAACAAACTCACTGATATTCTGACAGGTTAATTGTAAGCTGGATCAGTTCCTGACTCAAAAAATTATGTGTATGCTTGAATTTTACTGGTACTAGCATTCCAGAAAAGACTTAAATGTGAAATTGAGGAAAAGTAAGAAAAGAAATTTTTAGCCATTCTTCTGGATATAAACATACATTCTCCAATCAATCTTGCTGCAATTTCCACACCAACGTGAAAACTGAACTTGCCCATAACAATCAACCAGGTGAATTTACTGTGCTTTTCCACCAAAGGCATCCTTCTCCTAACTGTCAGGCTCCTCTTGCTCCACTGCCATATGGATCATGACTAATGGATGCTTGGTGAGCATCATCTACCTGTTCTATGGGCGATGAGAGCACTTATGCTATACCTATATAGCAGATAAAGATCAGCAAATGCTACACAAAACTTCTCACCACCAGCTTTTCTTACAGCAAATATGGACTGTATACAGATTCCACCATAAAGATATACACCAAGGAGTACATTAAAATAATGTTGTCATTCTCCTTCAGGCTAAATTGATTTAAGATGCAATACTCTACAAATCTTCATTGGTTAAAGTATGAAAAAGCACATTTTAAATTAAAAAGATCTCTAATAAGTTCGTGAAGTATTTTGAAATTATCTGCATTCGTCTTACTAATATATTAATTAATTGTAAGACCCAAGGCTCGCCCCATGAGCTCATCAAAGGGGTTTTATGCCAAAAAAGATATAAGGCCCTAAAATCCATCTGACAGATTTATTAAAAGGGCTTTAGATTCTTTTATACCTTGAGGCCATGCACAGGAAAAACACTAAGAAGTTTTCAGGGGGTCAAAATAACACACTTTTACTGGCAGACTTTGGAAATTAAGGAACTTGGCCGAAGTTTAAAGCAAACATTCAATCAGCACAGAGCATTTCACAAAGCATTGATTTAGAAAACTCCAACCCATCCAGGTTTAAGTTACCCAAAGATCAAGAAAAGGAAATTAGGAGAAGTAAAAAAAGAGAGAGGGAGAGAGAAAGAGAGAATTATAGCTACCTCCTTAGATGCAGCACAGAACCAACTACTACAAATCCAAGGACAATGTGGCTACACCTCCATGGAAACCTCGTGGTGTTGGTTTCATTTCCTTTGGACTCCTGTGGCCACCACCACCACCACCCCCCATCCAGGTGGGGCTTTCAGTCTGCCAGCCCTTCTAGGGCTGGATTAGAGTCTCCAGGGGCTGTGGTGTGGGGCAGTGCTCCTGGTGTGCCAGTGACTGACAGCTGCACTATAGGCTCTCAAGGAGGTGAGGTATGAGGGCACAGCACTATTTCACCTTGTCAGAACTTGGTTTGAGCCCTCCCCCCCGTCCCGAGTTGTTTCAAGCCACTGAATTTCTTTCAGTCCCTCACACTTGTTTAGAGTGTAGAGCTGTACCAGTACATTCAGTAGTTTTACAACAGTACATTTGCTGCATTTTCTGAAGAATTTTCTAGATAATTATTATTTCTAAGGCTGGAAGATCTCATAGGTTTTTAGGGTTCTAATATTTGGGTTTTTATAGACTGATCTCACCAAAGATTACTGAAATATCTAAGACTTTTTTTCTGACAAGGTCACATTTCCCATACATACATCTAAATAACAGCTTGAACGTTCTTGATTTGTTTCATACCAAAGTAAATCTTCTTGCAAAGTTATTATTTTCTATGATTGAAAATGTGAACTGTTTGTCCACGCTGACAAAGAACTTGGCTCTTCATGTTTCTGAGTCTTCCAGAAGTGCTTTTTGACATTTGTTTAATTATATATTCTAGAAAATATGACTCATACCTCCTGATACCCTTAATTAAATGTTCAAAGATTTCTCAGTTACTAACCCTTTGATGAACACAGATTTATTAACAACCAAGGGTGAAGTTTGAGCTGAATTGTCCAAACTTCAGTTTCTGCTGCAGAATCCCACAACAACATAAACCCCTCCTAGAAAAGTAGGAAAATATTTTAAATTTTATTAAAACACTCTGCTTGCTCCCTTTATCTTCTTTATAGAACTGACAAAAATGGATTTTCTGAGTTTCCAAAGAAATTTAGCCTGAAATGAAAAGCAAGCATGGAAAATTCCAGTTTCCATGATTATGGTGACATTGTAAGCAACTAAATTGAGGCATTCAGAATATAACAGCCTACCTTAGTTATAGCTTTTATTACCACAACTTCTTACAAAGATTAAAAGGGGTGACAGAAAACCTTACCTAAAATGCTATGCAATTTCTGAGTATATCTAAGACAGAATGTGTAAATAAGGGATTTTATCACTGTGGACACTCGTGATACTCTGCTGTAGGGGTTATAGGATACACTGGGCTTGTCAGTCAGAGAGCAGGACTGAATTCTTATTATGTCCTTCAACTTTCATTGTTATTCAATTCAAGCACATTCTACACAATCTTCCAAGGAGATTTTAAAAATTCAAGGACATTTAAAAACACTTAGATACTAAGTGTATCTAGGCAGGCATGGGTAGAATTTATTTATAACAAATATAAAATGGGAGGGATTAATCTAGAACTGATTAAAAGTTACATCAAAGAAAACCCTGTTAATTTTGTCAGGACTTAATTCATTCATCTTAGTAAAATAGCAACGTGTAGGATTAGCTTATTCTGATACATCCTTGGAGCTAGAAAAATACAAGTATTAATCCATTCCAATCCCTGACATATAAAAAACATTTCAAGTGTCAGTGTCCAATACCGCACAAAGTGACACATAACAGTCCCCTTAAGTATAAGAATTCAATGGGGACACGCAGCTAAAGAAACATAACTATTAAATCAAACCAGTGGTTTTCTCAACACTTAAATCCATTTATACTTACTCTGGTGCAAGAAAATTCAAGACAAGCATCAATTAATCAAAGTGTTAAGGGGCATTTTTATGATGTTGAAATGTTTTGTGCATTATATTGAGACTTAGAGTTTAGAATTGTTCCATATGTTGAAAACATCATTTTATTAAAATGAAAAGGAATTTAAAACTCTATTGTATCCCATCAGCCTCTATTCAGGCCAACTCTTCTATCACTGACTCTAAATCACTGCTTTTTGGAGACATACCAGGAAAACAAACCAATCCCTTGCTATCATCTCCTTGTCTATACAAAGTTAGATATTTACAATTAGAGAGTGTCCAAGAATGACGTCAAGGCACCATTTATAAATTGAAAAAAAGCAAAATGGCTTTCAAATGAGCATTCAGGACCCAGATGAAGAGAATATATAAAAAGAAATGTAAATTTAAATGTGAATGTAAAAATATACATGCACATAATATAGATAGATACAGATTAGATAGATGGATGGATAGATAGATAGATGCTCACTAGGTTCTTGTATCTAGTGAGCTACAGGGCCCAGGTAGGTGTTTTCTGTGCCAGCCCCAGGAACAAGTCTTCAGCAGTATTTTGTCCCCAGGTGCAGGGAGGAGGCTGAGCCTGTGCTCCTTCTGGGCACACATCTGTCTGTGTGCACACACACACAGAGCCCAGCACAGTGAGCAGGCAGTGCCTTTGCCAGCACCCACAGAAATCCTAACAGCGCTCCCATAAACACTGGGCAGCGCAGATGGCTCCAGTTCACTCCACCTCTTCAGTTGTTCAGACTGCAGGTCCACTGGTGAGTCCTAGACACAGAGGGTCACACCAGCAGCTGGCCCAGGCTCTCAGGATCCATGAGCTAGCTGTTCCTGGGACCTAGTCTCCCACTGCTGCTTCCCCACACACCTCTGGGGCCCTGGATAGGTGGTCCCACTCTACTGCTGGTGGTCAGGTCTCCCCACCTTGCTCATCAGCCATTCTGGCTTGCACTTCTTTAGCAGTAAAACATGTGCAAATGCAATATGGGACTGTAGTAGCTGGCCTAAGGTGCACAGCCTTTTCTGCTGCTGACTTACAAATCTGTGGCCCACTCAGACCCATGGCCCCTTCTCTCTCCAGCTGCTGGTACTCAGACATCTCATCTGATCCACCACCCAGTCCAACTTGATATTTGTTAGAGGCTGTACATCACATACAGAGCATTTCTCAAGTTTAGAAGGCACATCCATGTGGAATACAGTTAGAAGCAGGATTAAAGCAAAAAGATAGGATAGATGCTTGTCCCTCTTGGATCCACTCTGATCATTCCCTTTTCCTTTGGACCACCCCCTAAACATCCCTGAGTAAGTTTTGCACCTGTTAAAAGGGTCTAGTAAGAAGTTTTACCCAATCCCACAATTCTCTATCCCCTACAACCCACAACAAGCCGTGTGCCCCTGAAGGCTGCAACCCTGGCCAGTTTGCACAGTATTTTCCTTGGTTTCCATTGGTGCGTTTCCTTCTGAACACCATGGTCTGATCCTTTCTCAATAACCCTGGAAGTGGCCAGGTCAGGGCACTCTGAATAGAATAGATTGTGGGGTCTCCACCACGCATCATTGTTTCTCTTTTCCAAACACCAGAGAGGAAAGACAAAGAGGCAGAAAATAGAATAGAAGGAGAGACAGTGGGGAAGTTAGAGCAATGTGGGCAGTAGGTGTGTGAGACTGACTCCTAGCCCCTCACACCAGGGAGTAACCCCTTACTCACCTCCTTCTGAATTTAGCTGTCTGTTGGAGGTGCATGTTTCTGGAAAGAAAAGCAAGACCTTAAGTTTGGTGAAAGGAGCTGCTTTGATCAGGAGTTTAGGAACTACTCCAAAGAGTTGGCCTCTGGACACTTGGAATAGCAGTGGCTAGAGCTATCCAAGTAACTATTTAGTTTCAATGGGGCATTTTACAGGATTGTTGGATCCAGGAAGTTTTGTATAGCACTGAGCATCATGGTTGAGTCCAAATAAATAATGATCATAAGAGATTTCATGGTAGAGTAGGTCAGTTTTACAGGTTTTCCAATTTTAATTCATTTGGCATTCTCACACTTTTCTGTCTCCTTTCCTCCTACTCTGTACTTAAATCAGTGTTCTGTAACAAAAACCATAAGTGTACATACATCTTGTATTTATAAAGATCCAGTTGTGGCGGCATGGTATCCAGCATGAGGTAATTAATCTCCATTTGTTAGGCTTCACATATTCCATCAGGTTTTGACCAGTTTCTACTAAGTGCTCTGAGAAAAGTTCCATGCTCCTGAACTTTGCAAAACATTGTATCTAGTATTTTTCTCTTCTTCCACTGCACTTTCATCCTTTATCCAAATCAACTCACCACGTTTTCAAGTATCTGTGCTGTATGTGCTTCTCCATTCAGGCAAACATCTGTATATTTCTTTGTTTACATCCTCTGACCTGCCTAACTCTGTCTAAAGTACGGTGGTGTGAAAACCAAACTACTTCCCAAATGATCTCCCTCTGTCTCCTGTCAATGAATACCAAACTCCTCCACTAGTCCTGGTCATTTTACAGTTTCAGTGATATTTTTATGTTTCTCTCCCTGTTTTCTCTCCTCAGCACATCTTTCCACTTTGTGCTTGCCCGTGTCCATGTTTTTCTTGAGCACATTCTGCTTCAGCCTATTCTGGCTCTTATTACTTCCTTTTTGCTGCAGCATCCTCTTCTCCAGCAGCCTCCCGTGGATTCTGTTTCATTACTTCTACAACCTCCCTGTTGTCTGAAAAATCATTCATGTTTTCCAAAATCACACCATATCTGTGTCTTCCTTTGTCTGATGCACAAAGCTGCGTTTCTTTTAGTAACTAAATAATAAGCCAGTCATTGTCAACAAGTCTGATGTGGTTCATAGGATACTTACTAAAGTCTCACCCTTCTGTGTGCTATTCCAGTCTTCCTCAGGCTCTTATTTAAAACTCCTCATTGGCTTCTTCTTGGCCGAAAGTCAGTATTTCAGTATTTTTCTCATGTTTGAGATGGGAGGTAAACTTACATCCCTCTTGAATGTAAAATCAAAAGTCTCATATAAAAAAAAACCCCGTGTTGGTTTAAAGGTAAACCAGCAGGAGAAATGAACCCAACTCAAAGAGATTATAAGTCAGAATTACAATTTAATGAAAATAATACAATAAATACAATTTTGCAGACAGTTGGGTTTTTTTTAACCCACAACACTCAGTGTCCTGAGGCACGAACACAATGGTGTTCATTGGCCACCAGCTGAGCCCCACGTGGTCCCCCTGAGTCCAAAGTAAAAATAGGAAAAACCTGTTGGTGAGACTGGGGCTCGCAGTCTGGTTGAGAGAGGTGGTTGAAGTCCGGTTGAGGATGGTAGCTGCAGTTTGGTCGAGGTTGGTGGTCACAGTCCGGTCGAGGTTCTGGTCCTCCTGCCTGGCTCCCACGAGTGGAGTCAGAAGTCCCCAGACTCCCAGATTGTATACACCCAGGTTCAGGCAGGAATGCCCCAGGGTGGGGAGTCCTGAGTATGAGGACAGGAACATCCTCCTATCCCACAGGCCTCTTAACACCCAGCTTATAGCCTGAGGGGTCAGGTGTGCTCTGGGCAGCTGCTGCAAATGGCCCGTCATTAACAGTTTCTGGGGAATGGCATAGAGGGTATAGAATACACAGTTTGGGTTACACCCACACAGTGATGAACCACTCCCGGCTGCTTTAACTAACTGGGACAAACCCAAACAAATTAAACCAAACTAGCTAATAACAGCTACTGGATCAAGACATCACTCCAGTCTTTGATACGAAATATTTTTGGCTTAATTTTCCTTTCATCTTTAGTTATTATTTCCCAACATTTCTGTGCATCAAGATAACTTCCATATTCATTTTCCTTTCTTCCACTCCTGTGTCTCTGCCTACCATTGAGATTGCTCTGTCTCTTTGGGCTGTCCTAACCTTACTGATATTCTAATTGTTCCTTTATGGTCCTTTCCTTTAGGTAACACTTCTATGCTGATGTTCATAAAACTAGGCATCCCTACAAGGACTTCAAAACCCAGGCAGGAACTTGGTGTCTTATGGCAGAGCAAGAGATTAGAAAAGAAGTGGATGACAGTTAAATTTTTCTTTTGAAATTTAAATCCTTTTTCTTGTGACTAGCTGTGTTAAGGGAGAAATTAGAAGCTAATGAGAATAATACTAATTCAGCATTTTGCAAAAGATACTGGGACTTGAAGCATTTGTGGGATAGAATATGCCCCATGTTAGCTGATGCATTCAGACACCTCTTAGCAAATTTCATGGCCCACTGTGTGGTTTGTCTTCCACTGATCTTTGGAAAGAAGTATATGCAGAGACTAAGATTCATAACTGGACCTGGGAGTTTGCTGTAGGTGAGTGGGTTAAGCCAGTGCAGTAAAGGAGGAGGTGGGCAAACTGAAATTATTTCCATATGGGAGAAGAATTTCAATTTCCTAAGGGAATTTTAGGCCTAGAGGTTGAGCCTTCAAAACTTTTTAAAATTATAAATGCACCTTTGCACAAAAGCCTGATAGTTACGGCTGGAGTCCCCTCAGAAGACTGAAAACCATTACGGTGCTGGTGTCATATATTTCTCTAGATATGCAATAGCCGGGGTGATAAAGCTAAAAAATAATTAAATACTAAGAAAAATGGTCTGATAAAGGAGGGAGTAGCTAGTATCATGTACTTAGTCAATAGTCTTTTAAGCAATTATATATGACATACAATCTGCTGAGTCAAAATCCTTCCAAAATATGAAAAGATGCTGGTTTTCCAGGTATAAACCTAGTGTTAGAAATTTACTTGTGTAAGGTGGCACTTCCTCAGCTGGCAGGTGGAGGTGGCAGGCTGGGGAGTTGTTAATATCAGGAAGATGTTAACATGGAAGAAAATGTAGAACCATTATATCATATTCAGCACAAGCTGAGTCCTGAAAAGCTGAAAATCTACCAGACAAGCACTTTTAGAAATTGGGAATAATAACACACAATAGTATTTTTGATAATAATAACCACCCATCTAGGTGCATTTGTAGCATCTGGGATCACTGTAATTCACACTGCAATTATTATGCTTCATTTACACACCTTTTAATGTTTAGTGAGAATTTCAGCTTGTATATGATTGCTTCTTCATCTTGATGCTATTATTAGTTGGTGCTTTATCTTTGTATCATTAGGCTGAATAAACAAACATATTGACTGTGATAGCTTTAGCATGTGCATTGGTTGAGTTTTAAAACTATTATTTCAATATCAGGGGAAAATCCTCATTTTTTAACAGATTTTGAAAAAATTTTGAAGGGAAAAATCAGTTTTGTGTGAAAAAGGCTTTTTTTGCTTTACTTTTTCTTGCTTTACTTTGTCTTGTATTGCTTTGCTTTCTGATTTCTGGGGGAAAGGAAGAAATAAAGAAAATGAGGTTAGCTATCTCTTTTTATTGATAAAGTATTAATGCAGAATGGCAGAACAATTTGTAATTATTATTTCCTGATTAAAATTCATTTCAGATCATGTAAGGAAGACAGAAATTGCAGAGGAAAATTTCAAGACAAGACCTGGAAAGATATTTAGCTTAGCACTTATTTGTATAGAGTATCTTCATGTCAATTTAATCTAGGCTATTTCGGGTTACCTTCTCTGCAGTAAACTCTGATGTATAGCCTTGCATATCCGCTGCCAATAACACCTTCTAATTTTCTTTTGAATATTAATCCCCTTTTATTTTTAGGAAACTCTCAGTTCTGCTGCCTCCATTATTCCATAAAGAGTGCTCAGGCTTTATCTGCTAGAAATATATACCACAGGAAAACGGTATGTACATAATGGGAAGTCTGAAAAACATTCCCAGAATTATTCCAGTCCCTCATAGTTCTATCATGATTTTGTGTTCTGTCAATAAAGGTACAAAGTCAGGTATATATCACTGGCTGTTTATCACCAGCTGTTTTTCTTGATCAAGTGAGAAATTATTTAAATTAATTTGAATACATGAAAACACGTGATGCAAGCTAGTTCTTACTGTGGGCAATTGTACTATTTTCACTTATTCTTTTCCTATATTTGAAGCAAATATAAGCAGGTTATAGCCTGGATTTGCAGCAGATGAAAATTTTGCATTATCCAAGGACTTGCCAAGAGAGAAGCTGTACATTTCTAACCAATCCAAAGATATCCATCCATGTTTCTTACCACATGGGTGTATCAAAACGACTCAGGGAAAGTACTACATTTCATGAGCTGGAATATAAACTCTGACCTTTTGGCTTGCCTTGGCTTAAAGTAAAATGTCCCACAGATGAAACAGGTGTTTGGACAGAGTAAAGGCAGATTTTATACAAGTTAGATGACCATTATTTATGATTTGAGCTGTAGCAGTTTCATAGTCTTCACCTGACAATGGGGGACAGGGTGTGCTTGAGTACAAGCAGTTTGCCTGGAGAGTGCCTCCGTCTCCCTCTCCTCTCACCCTTATTTTGTTCTTTTCTCTGTTTTTTCTCCTTTTTAGTTCTGGTTTTTTTCTTCCCCAGAATATTGTGAATCACTATACTCACAGATTTTTCTTCTGTGCTCTCCTCTATATATCCAGTGCTAAAACTGGTTTTCCAGAAAAAAAGCTGTGACATTTGTAGCATTGTTGTACAGATGGGAAGCTGATAGGAGAGTGAGTTTATCAAATCTGTCTCAGGCTGATGAAGACTATTGCATTTTTAAAGGTTTAATTTGTGTATACTTTGTAGCTGTGTGGTCTTGGAAAGCATTTTCTTAAACTAGAAAAAAGTACACAAAAATACCGTCTGCAAAGTTTTTGTAAGGGGGATAGAACAAAACATTTTGTTAAATTCAGTAGTACACAAGCTGCAGCTTGAATACTCTATATCTGTGAGTTAAAATAGAAGGCAGTCAAGGAAGCTAATCTTCAAACCACAGATACTGCATCTCTCTGGATATTACATGCTGAGATCTAAATATATTTCCTGAGTCAGCAAAATTTTCAAGACTCATGAGAGTCCAGTACTACCAAAGCACTGATTCCTAACATTTAGCAAATTCTAGCATTATTTTCTCCAGGAACCAACGTTTTTAACAATCAGTTAGTATTCACAGGCATCTTCATTGTATCTCAGTAGCAAGCTTCATAAATAATAAAGGGGGTACACTTACTAACAAGGGCAGAAAATGACACGCACACACACAAATTAGTTACAAGTAATCAGAACCTACTCTAAAATGAACGAAAAATTACTTTTTCTCAGGAAAAACTGTGTTAAGTGAAATTAAGCCCTCCCAGGATAAACTTGGTGGGATGCTGTATACTTCTGATGGGCAAGATGGTACAAAGTGCACAGAACCCTTGTGTTTTGGCAGCAAAATTTCAAATACAGAAGCATTTTTCTTAGACCAGATGAACATTACTGCTGCAAGTCTGCATTCAAAGCTTTTGGGGTCACCTGAGGAGTCTTGGATCAGACTGACTTTCCCAGGTGCAAGCATGCAGTTCAGATATAAAGCAAGAAGCGGAGACAACGTAATATCTGGTTGAAAAAAATAGCAGGAACAGATTAAATAGTTTATCTCTCCATTTACATTTTGGTTAAATTTATTCCCTTGTTCTATCAAGTTCACCAAAAGACATATACATAAAAATTACAATTTCATGAAAATTTCTTACGGGTGATTAAGTACACAACTTTAAATAGGCTTTTATTTGCTTTCTGACACATTTTTTATGGCATGAGATGACATTTTATGGTACTTTATTGCTTGTATCGTCACTGCCAGATTTTTTAATCTGTTATACATTTAAAGGTCAATAAAATCTCTCAGTTTGGATCTTAGTAAGATTATAGAACAGGAGATTTTGCAGTAGCTTTATTCACTCTGAAGTTCATATGTTTTAAAGCAAGGCCTATAAATCCCACGAGTAAGTGCCGGAATACCTGTGAAGTGACATTGGCGTTCAGCAACTCAGGGTATCTGCATGTCAAAATATCAATATTTGCTTACAAATAGAAGTTTAACAATTATAAAAATAGCTGAGGCTTCCCTTTCAAGCCAGAGAGCTGCTTCTGAATAAACAATGTTTCTATCCATGTCAAAAAGCCACTTGAAGGTCAATACAAACTGAAGCCAATTTTTTGTCAAAAATTCATAGCAAAGTGTAGAGCTGTGGTCCACTACAGGACTATATTAAGCACTGTGGCCAGCCACTGAGTATACACTGTTCCTGAACCATATAAAATCTAAATATACAAATGCCATCACTGTTGCCTTTCCAATGAGATAGGTGGAGCAAATGTGTTTCCCAGACTGCTGCTATGATAGCCTAAAAAGCCCCCATAAATTCTGTACTATTTCAATAATATATACGAATAATATACAATATATAAATATATTATTTTTTAATGTAACTGTGAAATATTAAATGGATGAAACTACTTCCTGGTGTTGCACAGACCAGCCATTAAAAGGAACGTTGAGGAAGGACGTAATTACATTTGTTGCCATGCTAAAGATTACTATTCTAAAAAGAAATAACTTTTGAACATCACTGACTTCACTGTGTTAAGCCTCCAGGGAGAGTTTCATTTAACACATTTAAAATTAGTTATGAAAGGCTTTCTGAGTACTGATTCCTTATGTCTCCACATACTCCTTCTGCAGTCTTTGTAAAGAACTAACCCAGTTCCTATCCTGTCAGTAATGTGCATTGTTTGTACCTACAGTGCTAGAAAAGACTGATACTGTTTTAAGATATGAAATGAGTTAATGCACTCTAGATTAGGAGTTTGTTAATATTAGTCTGCAAGGAATTGGTAAAACTGCATGACTGTGGCCAGCCATGCTTAAGATACTAGAGGTCAGATGTGATTCAGAAAAGGCTCCTGGGATACTCTGAAAGTTGAAGACACTATCTATGAAAAGAATCCGGATGAGTTTTGCTTAGCCTAACAAAACAAGCCCTGAAAAGCTCAGCTTCTTGAACATATTTATGCTCACATTTAGAAGGGTGTAAACATCTGGATGGGAATTGAGTTGTTCGTGTTAGGAGTCAGAAATTGATCTGAAAGCTCTTTTCTTTCAAAATAAAATATTGAATTTTTTTGAAGTGAAAAGTGGATCAAGTTAATAAGCAATAACTTAAGTCTACGTTATCTTTCATTATATGAGCCACCAGGACCACTGAATAATATTTAGAACAGTCAGAAAATCTGGGTAGTTTTAAATGGGGCTTAGGCAATTTAGGAACTGAATTCTGTCTGATAGCAGCTTCAGTGTCATGTCGTGCCATTAAGGGGGCAACTCAGTTGCTGTACCACAGGTAGTAAATGCCATTGTTGACATGCTAGACTTATCTGAGACATCCTCATGAGACCAGCATACAAGACATATGATCTGCAGGAAACCTTCTGGGATGGCAGGCAGAGACCAGGAAGGATGCTCAAAGTGTCCAGGATGGTCTAGCACCTCTGTTTAACCACTTAAACTGATCCAAAGAAATTCCCTACAGTGTTATGTTCCTGTTGAATGAATCTGTTGTTGATGTCCTGGACTAACTGTGGCTCTGCCTTGCCTCAGGGTGCCAGAAAATATAAAATCAAGCCTAGGTGTTTCCTCCAGCTGTATTCCCACATGTCAGTCTTGACCAGGCTGCTCTACAACTGCCTAAATCAGCAGACTAAGCATTCCTCTGGTCTGGGAATGAGTCTGAAAAGCGATTTTATATTTATGTTAACATAATTTTTAATGGATTACCGCAGCCTGGATTTACATCAATATGATACCTAGACTCTTATTCCAAATAATTGCAGTCAATTATTTTATTTTATTACTCTGTGGTATTTAACCATTTACAAAGTATTTGGCTCATGCAAGCACTTATTTGGGGCAGGACATTGTTTTTGTAAAAACGAAAAAAGACCTGAGAAGAAGTGGTCAAAACCACACACAATGACTGCAGGATGAGGATTCTGTCTCTTGTTCAACAATTCCTCCATGGTTTCATGATCTCAGAGAATGCAAGTTCATTGTTCCTAATGATAAATTCACCCTTATTTCTGCTTTAAATATTTTCTCAAGTAAGGAAAAAGTCAGGAAGATCCAAAGCAAGCAGGTTGAGGGTTAACAGAAAATGCCTTGCTTTCCCAGAGCTGCCTTTGGAAGAATGCCACATTGTAAACAACACCTGGACTTCACACAAATGTTCAAAAAGTAAAAATTGTCGTAACAACAGAGAAAACATCTCTATTTTCTGCACATAATTGTGAAGATTACCACCAGGTCTGATAACTGAAATCAACAGAAGACTGTGTTTTGAGCACACAGAACAGGTGTAGGAAAGAGAAAGTGGGAACTTTCAAAAAAATACACATTAGAAACAACATAAAAGGTTTACTAGTAAAGAAGGATTTGTAGGGTCATTTTCATGTCAAATTTTTGTACAACTTTATGTTCAAATAAACCAAGCATTGTTAACAAAGAGTCCCCTTATGTTCAAGGATTAAAATGTGCAATGTAAAAGCTTTCTGACAGGCTATGTTGGCTAAAAAGTCCCACACTTTAAAGTGACTTTAAAACATAACTCCTTTCTGCTGCGTATCAAAAATTGTAAAAGATAGAGTGAATTTAGACTAAGGAAGCCCTGAAAAGCCCATTTGTTATGCATAAAGTCAATTAAATTAATTTCTACGGATTTATCTGCACTGCTTATTAAGCCTCTTTGAATATGAAAGTGTCTTTGGCTATAGCTTCCTTTCCTGTTTCCCTTTCCTCTGTGTCCTGCACTGACCCATTTTAAGGAATCTGAGTCATTGTTTCCAGCTGGGATTGTCTAAGAGAAAAAACTAGGATCACACAAAGGTATGGTAGAAAAACAGTCATGCTACCTCCTGTCTTCCCAAATTTCAACATGGAAAATTAGCTGATGGCCAAACCAACCCAGAGGTATGATGTTTTTGGAAACTTATTCCAAAGACACTATTCCTATAGATTTTATAGAGCACACACAATGGAGCATGTGCTAGAGATGCATTTTAGAGTGCAAATGTCAGGAGATCAAGTGGAGTTAGACATCTGAGATGCTTAGAAGCAACAGAGCAGCCTTTTCCTTGAAATCTATAGGCCTTCAGGTGCAAAGAATATTCATAAATTCTGTAGAATGTCACCCAAATGAAATTCCAAGAGAGGATTTTCATAGGCTATTCCTTCTTTCACCATCTCATTTCATAATTTCATAACAATGCCCAAGGAGAAGCCCTGAAGTGGAGGAAAGCAATCAAAGGAGGAAGTTGTGTGTATTGTGGAAGGCTTACGGGATGTAGCAGAAACTAATAGAGTTGTGAAATGCAGAAGTAAGAACTCAAATTAGGAGGATTTAAAAAGGTCTCAACAGAAGTCAGCAGAAGGGAGAGAGGGAAGAAGGGACATAGACTTTGCTAGTTCTGCTCACATAATTTTTTTAATTTTCTTCCTATCTGTATTGGGTCTGGCTGAGATGGAGTTTATTTTCCCCAGAGCAGCCCTCACAGTGCTGTGCTTTGCATTGGTAGCTAGAAAGGTGTCGATAATGCATCAGAGTTTTGGCTACTGCTGACCAGTGCTGGCACTGCTGTCTCTCAACATCAATCCCTCATCGAAGCGTTGGGGATGGGCAAGAACAGTGTGGCCAGCAGGACCAGGGAAGTGATTCTGCCCCTGTACTCAGCACTGGTGAGGCCACACCTGGAGTATTGTGTCCAGTTCCGGGCCCCTCAATTCAGGAAGGATATTGAGGTGCTGGAGCAGGTCCAGAGAGAGCAACAAGGCTGGTGAAGGGACTTGAACACAAGTCCTATGAGGAGAGACTGAGGGAGCTGGGGTTGTTTAGTCTGGAGAAGAGGAGGCTCAGGGGAGACCTCATCACCCTCTACAACTCCCTGAAAGGAGGTTGTAGCCAGGTGGGGGTTGGTCCCTTCTCCCAGGCAACTATCAGTAAGACAAGAGGGCACGGTCTTAAGCTCTGCCAGGGGAGGTTTAGGTTGGATATGTGGAAGAAATTCTTTACAGAGAGAGTGATCAGGCATTGGAATGGGCTGCCCAGGGAAGTGGTGCATTCTCCATCCCTGGAGGTTTTTAGGATGAGACTGGATGTGGCACTTAGTGGTAGTGGATCAAGGGTTGGATTTGATGATCTCAGAGGTCCTTTCCAACCCAGTTAATTCTATGATTCTATGATTCTAAGATCCTGGGAAGGGACACAACTAGGCCAGATGACCCAAATTAACCAAATGGATATTCCATACTATATAACACCAGCTCAGATAAAAAAGCTAAGGAAAGGAGGAGGAAGAAGGGACATTCATTCTTTACAATGTTTGCCTTCCCAAGCAACCATTACATGTGCTGAAGCCCTGTTTCCTGGGAATTGGCCGAATACCACCTGATGAAGGGAAGTAGAGAATAAACCTTTTTTTTCTCTTTGCTTGTGCACATGCAAACTTTTGCTTTTGCTTTAGTAAACTGCCTTTTCTCAACCTACAAGTTCTTTTGCATCTTATTTTCTCTGTTAAATTCCTCTGTTCAGCTGGGAAGGGGACTAGTAGAGCAGCTTGGTGGGCATCTGGTATCCAACCAGGGTCAACCCACCACACTATCCAAAAACCTTTCCGAAAAACTAGCCAAAAGTCATGAAGAAGGATCACTGTGCTGTGTCCTGTAGTGAATCCCTCCAAGAACTTTTTAAAACTGTGTATCTTCATTTTTACAGAAAATGGATATTTTGAAATATCAGGAAGCAGGAGGGAGAAAAATATGATCTACTTCATTAATAAATGGTTGTGGCTCTGTAACTTCTGATTGTGCTGTCCCTCCTGGTCCCTGCCTGCCAGGAGCCACCAGCACTGTAACAATACAGTTTCTTTCAAGTGACATGATCTATTTTCTCCTCATAGGCTGAAGTTTGGATCTTTCAAACAGCAGCTAGTATGGTGTTGTTCTGGAAAAGTAATTTTATGTTTTTCAAAAAACCCAAGAATCATGAAAGTGGCCTACAAAGTCTCCTTGGTGATACCATTGAGGAGGAAATATTTTAGGAGCAATAAGCAGATTCTATAGGGCAACAACTTGTTGCACAGCTGGTATTGGCAGCAGGGATTCCATTTTTATGACCACAGGCCTCTCTTTGAAGGCTGAAGCCTGATGGGAAGAGATAGGATCCACCTGACTAAGTAGGGCAAAGCATTTTTGCCAATAGGCTGGCCAAACTGATGAGGAGAGATTTAAACTAGGAATGACAGGGGATGAAGACGACAACCTACAATCAAGTGAAGAAATGGTGGACAGGACAGGGTTGGTAAGCAAATGATGTCAGCCAATGTCATCAGGAGACACTTCATGATCAACAAGCAGGTGCCAAAGGGGCTCACCTCAAGTGTCAACAGACAAATAAAGAAGTGCTGATAGAGGTGGGGAATCCCTCACATTTTCTGCAAAATCAGCACAATTCAGTGCTTCTCTGAAGTCCCTGTACACTAATCCATGCAACGAGGGTAGCAAATAGGAGGAATTTGAGATCTGTGTACAGTCACAGGGCTGCAGTCTCTTCAGGGAGATGCAGTGGTGTAACTCACAGGGCTGGAGTGCTGCACAGGATTGATACAGGGGCTTCAGGAAGGGCAGGCTGTGAGGGGGAATAGGTGACGGAGGAGAGTTTCCCTTTACTTGAGAGCAGGAGAAGTGCATGAAGCTCTGCCTAGGGCTGTATGATGAACCAGCTGACAGCTCATGGGTCAGGACTACTGGGAAAATGAGTGATGTGAGGTGTATCTACTACAACCTGATCAGGAAGAAAGTAGTAGATGAGGCCTTCTTCAGACAACTGCAAGAAGTCTTACACTCACAGGTACTGCAAGGGAAGGCCTGTTGCAAGGACAACACAGTGGACACAAAAATCCAGAAGGTTTCTGAAGTACATTGATGACAAGGAGGAAATCAAGCCAAGGTAGCAAGAGACGTGCACAGCAGTACTTTATCATTGTGTATGGATACCTGACGGGCAAGTAAAGAAGTTGGAGCCAGGCCCTTCTCAGTGGTATCTACTGACAGGATAAGAAACAATAGGCCCAAACAGAAACACAGGAAATTCCAATTAAAATAAGAAATGCCTTTTTTTACAGTGAGGGTGCTCAAACACTGGTGTAGGTTGCCCAGAAGAGGTTGCATAAAAACTGTTCTGAGAGGTGTTCAAAACCCAGCTGGATACAGTCTGGGGCATCCTGCTCTGGGCAAGCAGGGAGTTGGACTGGATAATCACCAAGGGGCCTTTTCCCTTCAGCTGTCCTGTGATTCTGAGTACCTCCCCCGAGACTGGCCAGTCCCTCACTGTAAGAGCCAGCAAGCAAAACAAAAACACATTTCTCCTGGCTGCAAAATGTTATGTGCAGTGCTTTTTAATGAGATCAGTCTATTGAGGTACTCTTCGTTTAACATTTGTCACAACACATATTATTTTTAGACAATACTTATACACATCCTTTTTAAAGTTTAGCCATAAAATTTAACTGGAACTATTTCCTGCGGTAATGGATTCTGCAGGCAAAGTCCACACAATGCAGACAAGAGACACTTCCTTCATTTTAGTCCAAATATAGTGGTCAATAATGCATCTGATTGCACCTAATCTCATGTTGTTTCGGTTTCATGATGCCCCCAAAATATATAGATGCTGATACCAGCAAACCGTTTTAAACCTAGTTCACCTCTTTGCTTTTTGTTTTTTAAATTAAAACAAAATGCTTCAACATATGAGAGGAAACAATCAGATTGAAATTATGAAATTCCAGGAACTACTTTTGGCAAATGTTGCCTATTTTCTGACAAAACAGGCCACATAGGAATGTAAACAACTGAGACAGAGAAGAATTATTTGCTAATAAAACAAGTGTATGAGCAAACTCCCGAGATGATTCTTGCATATGATAAGTAAAAAACAGATCAGAATTAAATGGATCCTATTGAGCTGAACAGATTCAGCTTTGAACTTCCTGGGTCTACATGTGGGAGCAACACCTGAGTTTTCTTTTTGAAGCTTTCCAGTGAGGAACGGAAGAGGAGTTTCTAATTTTTTATAATCACTTGTGCTTTGTGTATATTTGGATCACATATCTGTCTAGAGCAGGGGAATGAAAAAGCAAAATCAGGAGCAATAAGTGAATAACGCTTAAGCTATATCTAGCTCCAGTGTGAATTTTGAGACTCCTATTTCCTGATTTCCAAAGTTACTCAGCATCTCCTCTTTATCTGGAACAGGTTGAAGGCTTTTAGGCTCTTATCCTACGCATATCCTGCTGCATGAAGTGTGTAAATTTAGCAGCCCAACTTTAGACTTTGAAAAGAGAAGATAGGACGTGAGTGAGGTTGTTTTAAAGTCTTTCAGTAAATCAACAAATAGACAACATCTGTGAAGTAACAAAGTTAGGTAATATTTAAATGGTGAAAGCAATCATCAACAGTTTCTTTCAAATGTGGCCAAGAGTATCCAGGACTAAGAGAGTCATGGGACCAGAAGAAGAGTAAACAAGAAGGAGCATGGTGTTTAGAGCATACTGCTGGGAGCAGGGAATCCCAGTACTCTGGTCATTTCTGGGCTTTGTCCAGTGCCTGTCTAAAGTAAACTGCCTTAAAAATTCAGGAAGCAAAGACCAGAGCCTACAACTCTCTGCTATTTGCAGCAGAATGAATAACCAGCAGCACTGCCACCACTCTTTCCTCTTTGACCCCGCTTCTATAAGAAAGCATTCACAATCACTGAACCCTATTCTAGCCTGGGATCCTTGGATGCTTACCAGATTTCTAAACACCAAAACGTGCAAAAAATATACATCTAGATGCTAAGTTTATTGACAGATGAACTAACTCCATCCAAGTATATATAAAGCTTAATTACTATATACAAGCCTTATCTCAGACACCTGCATGGTTTATGTTGGCAAATTTCAACAAATTTTTGCTTTAGTTTCCTAAAAGCTTTTTTTTAAGTTACTTTTCAACCTGTTTAAAAATGCTACCAAAATATCCACAGTTAGAAAACTAAATCTACATTTATGTACCTGAAAGAGTGACTTAATTTTTAGAGATGCTAAGCAGGCAAAGTCAAGTTTACATCTCCTACTGAAAGCAGAGCCTATATATTTCCATGTTAGGTAGAGGATGGCATCAACATTTAACACTGAACATATGCCACTGGGTTTCCAGTAATAAGCTCTTTAGGAAAATAAGGTGTATAACATATGGTAACACTTTAGAAAGAGAGGAAAGTGGTAAAAGAGAGCATGAAAAATAATGGGAACCAGCTTTATGCTACTGGTAAGCAGCTGGATAATAAAACTATGATCTTTTTCTTATATAGAATAAATCCTTCTATTAAAAAAAAAATTGTCTTTTTATGGTTTATTTAGCGTTAATTTCCCAACAGGGCAATATAGCTTCCAATTAAACAGCAAATGTGTACAATATCAGATATTTCCCAACAGTCCTATATTCTTCCCTTTAAGCCTTGGCTCTCCCTCCACTTTTCCTTATCATGTAGCACTAGTCCATTACTCTGTCGCTTTAAAAACATCACCTTTAACTCAACTTAGCTCATCAGCTTTAATCTCCATCTTTTACTTTTTCAGCTTTCATCTCAATGCCAGTGTCTAGAGTGCTTCAATCCTAGATGCTCAAATTTTTGCTACCAAAAGTATCTTAAAAACCAAAACTCAGAAGCATGCTTACCTCTTCTCTCTTCCTGTCCTACCACTGCTATTGTTAACATCAGCAATGCTTCTTTCTACCTCCTCTTCTCTCTTGGATTTTATGCTTCTTTCCTGTTTAGCTGCTCTTCTACTCTTACTTTTGCAATAAGATCCTTTGTGTTACTTCCCTTGTCCCTCTTCCTTTGATGTCTATATAGTCTCTTGTCCTTCATGACCTTCTGCTTGGCAGTACTCTCCTCCACCAAACCAAATTCTGGTAGCATCTCAACCGAATATCTCACAAAACTATAGTTTTTAATTGATCTCAAGTTGATTCTGTGCAAACCCAAATTTTAGCCCCTGTCTTTGACATTTTCTCAGGGATAGCTAGCTGTCTACTCCATTGTCTAGCTGTCATTATTAAAACAGAGCATATAACATTCTGCACAATGTTCCTTTTCTGAGTTTCCGTGGAAAATATCACCATTCAACTGTTTTGACATGTTACCATGCATGACCTTCAACTGCAGCCATGGCCATACCTTCACGTAAGAATAACCATAGTGATAATTCCTATATGACCTCCTGGAAGCATCTTGATTCATGTTGTGTCTTGGCTAGCACAACATCCCTTTTCCCAGTGTAACTGAAAACAGTTTTACCTGCACATTTATTAATGGTTTCACTTGCCTTCTCTTTTGACTGTGTCTTTGCTCTCCTTTACTATATCAAACATAAACTTCTTTTTCAAATCACATTATATCTCAATCTTGCTATTTCTGCTCCACATGCATATAACTCACCTATCTTAGAACTCAGTTTCTCAAGTCTGTGAGGAGGATATTCATACAAAAATAGATGATCTCATTTTTCCAAAACTAGCCTAAAGTTTCACATTTGTCCAGAGTAATTACACATTTTTACATAAATATTTCAGATATGCAATTCCCTCTGTAAACAGAATAACGTAGCTATAGGTAATCATTTATATGCAATAACTAACAATATACACTCACTTTTTATGCCATGCCATGAGTTATTACTCAAATGACAGATTATTAGTTTTTGCAAAAGAAAATTTTTAAAAAAAAAATTCCATTCTGGCATCATTATTCTTTTTTCATAAATATTTTTTGTCAAGTTTTCAGACCCAGTTCTACAGATAGGCTTCTCCATATGGTTTTTTTTTTCTGGAATTCTATTTCTTCAAGGAAGTCTTCATCCCACCTGGAAGCTAAGATCAAACAAAATACAGATATGTCCAAGATGCAGAAAATGCTCAATAGCTTACCATAATACTCTAAATTCCCTATAGACAGTGAAGAAATGAGCCTGCACACACCATGATTCAATTTTTGGGGTTCTCCACCAAGCTCTCTCTGCATTCCCCTGTCGTAAGCAAACATTCAATCAACACAGCATTTCACAAAGCATTGATTTAGAAAATTCCAACCCATCCAGGTTTAAGTAACCCAAAGATCAAGAAGAGGAAATTAGGAGAGGAAGTAAAGAAAGAGAGAGGGAGAGAAAGAGAATTATAGCTACCCCCTTAGATCCAGCACAGCTTCAAAAACTTACAGAAGAAATTTCCTATAAAGGACACATGAAAATGTGAAGTCACTATTCAGGGATTTTTGTTGGTCTTTTTATTTTTCTCTTGGCTCTTTTCCACTGAGGTTTTTAAATATTTTTTGGACCTTATGCGCCCATATAAAGTGTCTTAGTGTTGGACTTAGAAGAATGATGGTTCAGCGGTTGATTTTTTCATAGTGTTACCCCTGTAATTTCCGTAAAAAGTTCAACTTTGCAAAAATAACAACAATATGCTTTTTCTAATTGGGCTTTAGCCATTTCCATGACTATAAACCAGTTACCATGCTGCCGTTGAGACTGAAATTGCATTAAAGAAGTGATGTGGGGACATCAAAATAAGTGATGGAAAATAAGAACAAATAAGAATTCCAGTAAAACAGAACAAGAATGTTATGTCTTGCCTCAAGTGGATTATTGGAAGATAAAAATATTATCATTAAAAAACAGCTGATGCTGTATGGAAAAGTTTGAAAAGCATTCTCTTCAGAAGCAGTCATACACAAACAACTCTTTTCCCCCACTTCTTAGTGCCGTCACCATTCATGGAGAGTCAGGGGAGGCCAAACACACAAATGCTGACTTTGAGTGCTTTGGTGATGACTGTCAAGTCTGTTCTTAAATTATACTAGAATAATGGTCCCAGCTGGTCTGTATATGAGTAATCCAATATTCCTCCCAATGCTGGGTTCTCAGTGCTGTCCCTATGATCCCTAACTTCACTTGTCATGATCAGTTTTCTTAGGTCATTGCAAGCCTTGAAGACAAATACATGTTTTAAACTTCTTCTGAACTGAAATATATTCATTCTACTAGCTATGCAGTACTAGTAATCACTCACATTCGATGAAGCAAATGCATATGGATGGATTATTTAAAAATCAGCATTTTAAATAAATGACCATGAATTGCATATATGGAGCTGAATTGCATAATATACAGTACTGAATACAAAACATACTTTCCAATATAAAAATACCTGTATTCCTGTGACAGACCTATTTTATACAATGAACAGTTCAGGCACTCAGCATATGATTACATGTTAAGAACATGCGGATGCTTAAGATAAATGGGAACATAATGTAGGTAACTTGTATGACAAGTGAATATAATAATCACAGTGTACCGAGAATTACATTGTCCTATGAAGGAACTCCCTGGCTATAAACAGAGATAAATCAACACAGGATTTGTGGGATTCAAAGTTACCTTCTGCTCAGATTTGGTTTGTTAGTTTCTCACTATTATATTGATGTCTTCATTCAAAATGTAATACTAATTATGATATTCATTTCAGAGAATTTGCATATCTTCTATGTTCAGTAAGCCAAAATAAGCAATATTTTCATATCCACTGTAAGATAGATAACTTCAATTATTGAATCATACCTCTAACACAAAAGACTTTAGCTTTAAGTGACCAGGCCTGAGCTCAAAAGTAAAAGTAATATGTTGCTATTATAATATATATGGTGTATGTGAGTGCATACTATTCTGCAAATATTGGTTAGTTGCATGAAAGTGTTTGCATAAAAAAATAGTAGCTGTACTAGAAAACATCTGACTGAAAAAGTTTGATTTCATCTCCCATCAAAACCTCATAAGCTGTTTCCCACAAGATCCATGGTGAAATTATCTGGTGGGGCTAAGAAGCACATACGAAAACAAACAAGAATATATCACAGTTACAGAAATCAGGCAACCAAGGATTTTTAAAAATATTTGGGGTTTTAAAGAATATTATACCATATGTAAGTCTCATAAAAGGTACATCTGAGTAGTATTATGAGTGTGATTTCCCCTGCTCTCCAAAGACATTGCTCACACACTAGTCTCATTCCAGACTGACAAGAGCAAAAGCAGATCTGATAGCTTTATCTGCAGAGGCAGCCTAGTGAAGGGGAAAGTGGTGCTAGCTTTCTTCCTAACAATCTGCCAGTGTACCTCCATACAGCCACAGAGGAGCCATTTCTAGACATCAACAGGTAGTTTTTGTGCTCACTCAGCCTATGATTTTTCTGCTGAAAGTGCCAGAATAAGTACATTTCCAAGAGCCCCTAAGCTTTGAAGAGAATTATTGAAACAAGAAGTCATTTCTCAGAGTTGCAATGTAAGTTGGAAGGAGGTAGAACACCCTTGGGGAGTCAGAGCTAAGAAAAATGCACCAGAGTAGTACTTTGGCAAATGTTCCATATCACTGCAGCCAATTTAACTCACTGTTTTCTCTGCTTTTTTTCAATACAGTGGTCCTGGACATAATTCCAGACTCTTTCTTCTACTACTTTTATAGATGCAAGGCATTTTTTGAAAGACTGATGCACAGACAGCCTTGTTCTACTTTATATAATATCACAGAAATACTTCAAGTCTCTGTTTCACATCTTACTTGGAAATCAGTTTCCAGATTCTATTTTCCTTTCCCCTTTCTTGTATGACTCCCTAGCTGAGTTCACCCTTCATTCTTTGCCAAAGCCTCTGTGCTCAGAGACTGTGTTCTCATGATCACACTGCTAACACTGTGACCAAAAGCTAACCATCAGCAAAAGCTGTCATTCAGCTTTGAACTTCAGTCCTTTCCTTTTTCCAAAAATGAAAGCCCTATTTCCTTTAAAGTGAAATTGCAACAGAGGAAATTGTGCATTCTGTCACTCTGTAGCCAAGTGACTGAAAAAAGCAAAGGACATCTTGAATGTTGTGGCTTAGCCTACAATTAGATAAATAGAAGATGGACCTTTAATTGGCAGAGGTGAAGTTAGATTCGTCATGTAAGTTAGTATATATCTTACAAAATGTACATATATATATGGCTTTCTCTTCTTGATAATTTTGGGAAAATCCATGTCATACCACATTTAAGATGCCATGAAGAACTAGTTTTATCCACCCTTCCTTTCACTGTCTCTGTTTCCCCTTCCTTTCATTTTATCTGATTGCTGAAGTGTCAGCGTTAATAAGTCTTCTCTTCAGTTTACATAGTTGTCCTGTTGTCCAGTATCCAGGAAGTAGCACCAAGCATGATTTTGCCAAGTCACGATATCCTCACATCGTGTGAGTGGAAGAGTTTCCTGGGGAGAAGCATAAGCAAAATTGCATTACTAGATCTCCAAAACTTTAAGCTTAGCAACAGCTTTGTCCCAGAGAAAATTATTCAGCTTGAGCTTCCCTAATGAATAATGCAGGGGGACTTGAAGTACCAGACAATCTTCTTGCCATTTATGGATGCTAAGTTACCCAAGACAAAAAGCAAGATGCTAGTTTTGTAAACAGCTATTCTTTGGTAAACATTTTGTAATGCCTCCTTTTTCCACCCATAAGCAAAGAAATTTTCATTGTGCCTGTAAAAATAAAACAGCCTTAGCAGAGAAAGTCTGTGTTAACCGCCTTGACAGAAAGAGCCAGAACAACTTTGAGATGTGCTTTGAATTGGGAAATAAAAAAAAGAGATTATTGGATTTGGTCTCCAGGGCAATATTTTGCCAGCATCCAAAATCATCGCATCCCCTACTTAAACACTTTTGATGATTAAATGGAGATAATGCAAGGAGAGAGCTTCAAACCATAACATGAACTTTGCTGCAATTAATCAGACACTTTATATAAGGTCTTCCTCTAAATAGGATGAAATTTTCTTTCTGGGAGATGCCTTATGAGGAGCTGTTTGAAACTAAGACTTTATTTGCTGTTGTGGCTTTCAGTCTGTGTTGAAACTGAGCATAGCCTGCTCTGCTTGGCAATAGGAGCACAGAGATAGGTAGAGCGTGTCATCGATAAAAGATACATTCACCCTTGCCTCAGAGAAACAAGGTCATGTCAAGATCATCTCAGAAAGAGATGACATCATATAGGCCATGTTTTTCTGACCCAGACCTCTGTTTAACTGGAGTGTATTTCTAAGCGTGGGGTAGAGCACACTGCAGGGGTGTTCCATGGCTTAGCATTCACTGTTCCTAATCCTGAATCAAAAGCTTACTTTGAACAGCCCTCACTCTAAAATTTCATGCACCACTTGCACAGTGTTGGCGAAACTACACTAGTTTTTAGGGAACTGATGCCAGCATTCCTCTCTAGAAACATCCTGAGCCATAAGTTAACTAACAAGTTCATATTGTTGCCTTTTCTAATAACTAGAATTTCTTTTCTCTCCTGATTTTGACTGTGCCACCAAATTACTGGAATGTGCTGACAGGATGTCCAGTACACTGCAAGTGAAACATTCAATGCAGTGTTAGAACTGGTCTCATGAGATGTTAGAGCAGCTGCTACACCCCAGCACTCTTTCAGTTTATAAGAAAACTTACATCTGGCAGCGCATTCGGATCACATTCAGGACACGCACAAAGCACTTTGAAAGCTGTTGGTGTTGGGCAACATGGCACACGTGCTTGACTGATCTTCACTGCTTTAAAACTTGTGACTTCGGTGGATGGCGTTAATCCTGATCTACAGCTTGATTCCGTACCCAGAGTTTTTTGCTTGCATGTTTGTTTTTTTACAAGCTGGTCATTCAAGTCAGAGGAGAATAAGGCCTGATAACATCCTTGATAGGCATTTCTGAGAGATACTTGGACAGGAGATTTTCTAGACATGAAGATGTTTTTCAACTTTGCCACCTACATTAAAGTTCATCTCAGGATTTTGGAGGTTCTCAGGTTTCTCTCAGATGACCGAATTCTTTGAGTTAGATTGTAGGCAATTATGTATTACTATTATAGCTAGAAAAACCTGGTTTAAACTCATTTACATCACAGTTAATCCAAAGACACTTTGAAGAACTAGGAACAGGAGCTCTTTATTCATTTCAAAGAATAGATGGAAAGTTCTGGGAATGGATTTTCTTAATTTTTCCATTCCTTTTGGCAAATGTAAAACTTCCTTAAAGCAATCTATTAAGAATTTCAAATTTCAATGCTGCTTTTCTGGACACACCTTAAAGGAAACTTGTTCCTCAAATACCATTGAACATCTTTTCCCATGAATATAGACTGCTTTCAAGTATCTCAAACTACATGATTCCAAAAATCAGGCAACAAAACCAACTAAACGGGTCAAAAAATTTTGAGTCACTTTATCACTCTACTTCTTTAAACTAGAAGACTTCTTTAAAAGTGGCTGTCTGATATCTGACATTAGATAACTTATAAAAAAAAATTATTGGAACTGTCTTAGGAAAGAAAATTCACTGGAGTTATTTGAACTTGCTGGAAATAAGGTTTGAATTTCTGATTTTACATTTTTCATGGCCAGGTTGAGTTTTTAACAGCATATTGATATTTTGAGTTTAGAAACTCTAGGTATGTGAGTCTCTGAGTATTGCGACTGTAACTCCAAGGGTTAGCCCAGTAAATATCTTGAGTCTATAATATACAGTCTAACAGCAGATGATGTTGGAGAACTATCATGCTCAGTGATCACTGAATCAAGAACTTAAAAGGAATCAAAAACTTACTGTCTCTGCCTGTGCCCAAGATGTCCAGGAAACTCAGCTTCAAAGATAGGGTTAGCAATACTCTATTCTTTTAAGCCTGAAAAAAATGCAGCATTTTGGGTGTCTGTACATGGTGGATCAAACACAAATCAGAATTAATTAATATTGAAAAGAAAAACATTTATTTCCAGTCACCATACTTACATACAAAGAAGATATTTCAAGGAGCATGTGTCCTTCCCATTACTGTTGTTGCAAATTGTTCCTTTTGTTCACCAACAATTATTCAATTGTTCACCCAGCGGGTACCAGAAAACTCCTCATGTTCTGAAGCAATATCATCAATCAGTTTCAATCAGCTGAGCTGTCCAAACAGAATAGTATAGTCGTGTCCCCAACAGTGAATTAACAGAGAATTAAACAATAGTTCCACCACAATAAATGAATCAAAATCATGCTTCAATATGTAGAGTAACTTTTCTTCCACATCAGAGATGTGGTGATGTTGGTTAACCCTAACAGGCAGCTCAGCCCAACACAGCCACTTACTCAGTCCCCCAAAGTGGGATGGGACAGAGGATCAGAAGATTAAAAGCAAGAAAATCTGTGGGTTGAGATAAAGACAGTTTAATAGATAAAGAAAAAGCAAAGTATGAAAGCAAAACAAGGAACTCATTCACTACTTCCCGTGGGCAGGCAGGTGTTAAGCCATCTCCAGGAAAGCAGGACTCCATCATACATCATGGATACTTGGGAAGACAAACTCCATCACTCCATCACATATTTACACACTCCTTCTCCTTCTTTCCCCAGGTTAGTATGCTGAGCATAGTGCCATATGGTCTGAAATATCCCTATGACCAGTTGGGATCAGCTGTCCCGGCTGTGTCCCCTCTCAACTCCTTGTGCACTCAGAGTCTTCTTGCTGGTGGGGTGGAATGAGAGGCAGAAAAGGCCCTGGCTCTTTGTAAGCACTGCTCAGCAACAGCTAAGACATCCCTCTATCATCAGCACTGTTTCCAACACAAGTCCAAAACATAGCCCCATACCGGCTACTATGAAGAAAATAACTGTCCCAGACAAAAAGCAGTACAGGTGAGCAATGAACATTCCTAGCTATCAAACTGCTGCATCACCCAGAGCTATGCTGGAAGTGCTGAGAAGGAGAAAATCACTCCGTCTGAAAGTATTATGTTGAATAAAAATATTTGATTATCATTCCTTTGCTCATACATGGGGATTTGGAAAATATGCTTACATGTGTAGCATATTAGACATCAATCAAATTTAGTCACTTCAGCTTTTGGAGGACTATCAGTTCATCTCTGAAGAGCCAAATATAAGAAATTATAAGGTGAAGGTTTCTGTAGAAGGTTTTTGTTAGAGTCTTGGACTCTCAAGCTCTTCAGGAGTGTTCTGACCTAGTTCTTTGCTCTGAAACAATGTATATAGAAAAGATAATCAGAAATATCAGATAAGTTGAAAAAATCCACATCATTCCTCCACTTGCAAAGTTGACATCTATTCAAAATGGTCAGGTTACTCTGCTTTTAATATTTACTTTCCTGTGTTCATATACTGGTGCCTGTATTAGTTATACTTGTTATTCATGTAGGCAGCTTAGACTTGTAATTTGTACATTTTCTAGAACAAGCAAATAGATTTACACTAGAGAAAAAGGATATGCAAGAAGTGAACTGTCTATGTAATATGTAATATGTAATAAATGTAGTGCTGTTCCTTCAAAGTGGGCTGAAGGTGCTGTGCAAGATAATCAACTGTGCCAGAACCAGTTTATCCTGTATCATCCCACTAACCTCAGCGAACAAAGTAAACTCTGAACAGCACATAAAAGTGGAAATTATAATAAAAGCTCACCAAGTCCTCTTAATAGCTTCAATAAGTTCAATAAGAGAAAGTTATTCTACTACTAAATAATTTTCCATATCCAATATTTTTGCTTTTGTAAAACTGGCAGCAGCTGTGTCAATTATTAATAGCTAATATATTCTAGTTTGTAATATGCCATGCATATTACATGTAATATGTCATGCAGAAGTATCACAATTTACACACAGAGGACTTTAATTACATGTGCTTCCATCCAGACCTGTTACCTTGGCAAATACTTCTGGTTTGTGCTATAAAAGAAAGGGTCTCAGATACATGAAAAAATAAATACTGTTCTTACACCTTTAAACCAAATCTATTTTCTGAAGGGGTAAAATACTATCACCTTACACTATAGAGTAAAATACTATCAGTGAAAGTGTGAAAAAATTCACATGAGCAGAGATTTGAATGACTGAAAGAGCAAAGAGCTACGAGGGCCTTTTGGACACAACCCTATTTTTTAGGATATGGGTTGCGGTTAAATAGATTGTGGTGGGTAATAGATTTCATTTGCACTCTTCGTCACAGTGTCATTCAAATTTTGCCTTTTGGCCACCTTCCTACAGAATGAAGGTCCACAAGAAATGTACAGTGTTCAGCATTGTTGGTATTCTTTTGCCCGTAATCTCTGCTAAATGGATAATTTCATTTAATTTTTGAAAGCATCAGCCCACAGGTAAGAGATATTTTTTATGTCCTCTGATACCTGCAAAACAAGAACCTCCTGGCTCCTGTACCAGGTTATCACAACATTAAGCCAGCCCTTCTATCTTTCTCACTAGTGATATTATCCAAAGCTATTTAACAAGTTTCCAGTGAATGAGTTCTGAAGTGGGCCCAATTTTTCTAAAACCTCAAGCTCTATTTTTCTACTCTCAGAAGAGAATGTAGACTTACGGACATTTTCTGGTCTTTGCAGTTTCTAGAAATCACCTTTAGTTTTAGACAATTTTTAATTTTTGGCATTAGCTCTGTAAATGAAACTGGTTCCCAGAAATATTAAATCCAGACAGCTCAATTTAGTCTGAGTGATATTGTCCAAAAAAATAAACAAATTGACATGAAAAGCCTTCTGGGGATACAGCTTGATTTTAGCACATCTGTTCAGCTTCTCAGAGCAGGCACATCCCCTGGTATCTCTTAGATTTTATTAGATTCTGCAGATGCTGAACACCCCATCTGTGCTCCTTACTGAGAGTGGGAAAAGCTAAGTAGCAACTGAGGTAAATGGCACCTCAGCGTCTCATGTGGGAACCGCTGCTGATGAGCCCCAGTGGGGCTTGTAGGGGTTGCCACTTGGCATCCTGAACTCCTGTGCCTAGTAATGGTGAGGAAAAGTACTGGGGTGATGGGGGGCAACAGTTCGCTTCACACTGCTTGACCTCATCTAGTGCACCACACTGAGCTGCTGCTGCCAATTGTCAGGGCCAAGCAAGGCTCTTCTGCTGGGAACTTGTTGGAGCTTGACTTACGTCTTGGCCTTGGCTGTGCAACACATTTGTGTTTCAGAGTCTCCAGGGAATTCCCACACCCACTAAGACAAACATCAGCCAGCTTCCTTCCCAGACTTCATTATGGCTTTTCCCTGTACGTTTTGCTAGTTTGCATGCTGTCTCTTCTTGCCTAACGATTTTGCTTATAGAAACAGTTCTCACTTCATTTGAGGTCGCCTACACTAAAATCTGCCTGAATGGACATCATTCAGTGGAACAGGCTTCCAAGTGACAGTTATTTTGCAATTAATGCTCAAAGGACAGTGATTTAGGAATATATACAGTTTACATTTGACCCCTCTGCTCACTGAAAAACCAAAAGACAAAACTATATGCTTGCGTGTAAAAGCAGTCCCAGGAGCATGATGAATATGATGTTGGGAAATAACATGTTGTTTCCTTCATTTAGTTGTAGCATTTGAACCATGAATGAAACCCTGAGTTTAATAAGAGGACTAGCAATAATTCATATAAAAATAAAAAATCAATTGGGTGTGAGTAGATAACATGATAGAGGCAGTAGAAATCTATGGGGTTGCTAGAATTGTGTCTTGCAAGAGAATATACCTTTGCTATCACTTTTGTGCAGTTCCCACTTTGTTCAACATCTGCAGGCAAGAGGGGAATGCACAGATCCTTCCACAGAAGTGGGATGCAGGCAAGAGGAAGGTTTGGTCTCCCAGTGTCCACTACAGGCAGCATAGATGTGTGTTCAAAGTACTGCCTTCCAGCCCATTCTCAGCAGATTACATGCCTGGGCCTTCAGTGTCCTGAGCCTGACATCAACCCCTTGACACAATCATCTCACGGTGGGACCATCACTTCTGTTGCCACAATTTTGTCAGACTTCAGCCCTTTCTTCATCTGAGCTCAGAGCCCATCCTTCCACATCAGGCATCCCCTGGGCAATCTTCTACTGTTTTTTCCTGGTTGCCAAGCTAAGCGTTACCTTTGTTCCCTCCATCCACATCTCAGTTCTCATCCCAGACTCCTTTTTGAACCAATTGTAAGCATTGGACTTTCCCCAGGCTGATATAATTTCTTTTTCCTAACAACACTTAAATGCTTTCCAAAACTAAATTATTGGGGAAGAGACAGTTTGTTCCAGTTCCTGACATCTTTATTTTGTCACACTCTAACTGCTCCAAGGTTTGAAGCTGTAAGCTGTAAATCCTAGATGGTGGCATGAACTTCTAACTGGGGAGATATAATTCCTGTGTTTGCAAAAGTCTGCCTAAACTTGTTCAAATCTCTCACAAATCCTCCTGCTGACCATACCAGAGAAAAAAGATGGTATTAACCCAGAAAAACTAGCATGGTCTTGTTCACAGAGGGTTGGTAGCTCCTGTTATGCAAAGTGGGAACAGGATTCCAGCCTCTCTTGGGCTGTGATTTTCTTCTGGCATCCAGCTTGAATCTAGGAGAGAGCTGGCTGATTTGAAGAACTAGGGTTGCTCATAACAGATGAGGGAAATGAGTCTATGAGCACACATAGTGACAGTAGGATTGGATAAAGCAAGAACTAGAAGATATAGTGGTGAGCAGGGCTTGGAGTGGGGATGTGGGAGTCAGTCAAACCAGGGTTTGGATGAAGAACTATGACAGAAGAAGAAGTTGAGACCAGAAAATTAAGACATCAGAAGAAGACAGAGGAAAACTGTATTGGGTTTGCATGGCAAGGTTTTGGTAGTTGGGGGTCTGCAGGAGTAACTTCTGAGAAAAGACACCAAAAGCTTCTTTAATGTCAAACAGAGACAATTCTAGACAGACCAAAGCCAAGCCCATCAGCAGGGTTGGTAACACCTCTGTGATATCATATTTAAGAAAGGGCAAAAAAAAAGATGTGCGGCCCTAGCTAGGAGAGAAGAGTGATGACATAGGAGTAACAGCTTTGCAAACACCAAGGTCAATGAAGAAGGGGCAGGGGGTGCTGGAGGCACCAGAGCATATTCCCCTGTAGTCTTCACGACCATGGTGAGGCAGGCTGTGCCCCTGCAGCCCATGGTGGTCCACAGTGGGGCTGATATTCACCTTGTAGCCCATGGAGGATCCCCCACTAGAGCAGGAGGATGTGCCCTGAAGGAAGCTGCAGCCTGTGGAGAGCCCATAATGGAGCAGAATCCTGGAAGGACCTCTGGCCCATGGAGAGGAGCCTACGCTGGAGCAGGTTCTTCCCACACTGAGGGTAGACTGTGTTGAAGAAGACGCAGCAAAAACAAAGCGTTCTGAGTTGACTGCAACTCCCAGTCCCTATCCCTCTGCACTACTTGGAGGAGGAGGTAGAAGAGTTGGGAAATAAGATGATTCTGGGAAGAAGGGTGGGGTGAGAGGAAGGTATTTTTAGATTAGTTCCTATTTTTCATTATCTTACTTTATCTATAAATAAAATTAATTTCCCCAAATCGAGTCAGTTTTGCCCATTATGTTAATTGCTGAGTCATCTCCCTATCATTCTGTTTGACCCACAAGCTTTTTGTCATATTTCCTCTCCTGTCCAACTGAGGAGGTGAGTGACACAGCGACTTGGTGGGCATCTGGCAGCCAGCCAAGGTCAACTCACTACAAAGACTAACAATGTATTAGAAATCTGGGAACATTTTCAAATAATGATGGGCATAAAAGAGGAATCCACATGAAAATCTGGTAAGTGTACCCTTAATCAAATTTTTAAAAAGTATAAATGCATCAGCTAATGAGGATAGAATAAAAGCATGAGTAGTGAGAATAAATAAGCAAGTATAAGCACTGACTGAGCCAAAGCTCCTCTGAATAATTAGTGTCATCACACATCTAGGTACTTAATTAAAACCACACAAAACATGTTGTTAATTCATAGAATCATAGATTCCTTAAGGTCAGAAAAGACCTCCAAAATTATCGTGTCCAAGCTTTGAATGAACACCACCATGCCAACTAAACCATATCACTAAGTGCCACATCCAGTCATTTCTTAAAAACTTCCAGGGTTGGTGACTCCACCACTTCCCTGGGCAGCCCATTCCAATGCTTAACTACCCCTTCAGTGAAGAAATTCTTCCTGGTGTCCAACCTGAACCTTAACTCTTTGAAAACTTTGCAAAATATATTGTATTTGTATTATTACTAAGAGTTTACTTGAAGAAATATATGTATATACATGGATGTAGTAGCTGCATAGAAGAGTAAATGAAAAGAAGTAATGAAGTAATATTGGCTCAACTGTCTAAATTGCATAATTACATCCCAGATGAACATCAGGCTATCAGCTTTTGCTGTCTCTACAGTGGGGCAAAGTTAGTTGTGATCCACTATTAGGAGAATCCTAAAACCCATTAAAAAGCTTACACTGGCATGGTCTGTTGTTGAAATGAAAACAAAACTGGCACAGAAACTAAATGCCCTAATAGAATCACAGAATGTGTCAGGTTGGAAGGGACCACAGGCCTTCCATCTGTCCAGCCCTACTCAAGCAGGGTCGTCCTAGAGTACATGGCACAGGATTGTGTCCAGACGGTTCTTGAATATCTCCAGTGAGGGAAACTCCCCAGCCTCTCTGGGCAATCTGTTCCAGTGCACAGTTACTTGTTCCAGTGCACAAACACAGCAAAGAAGTTCTTCCTTATATTCAGGTGGAACTTCCTGTGCATCAGTGTCTGCCACCTTCTCCTTTCCCTATCCTAACGTTGTTTTTTTAATATGAAATCTCATATTTGATTACAACATTAGAAATTAGCTTTGTTAACAGCTATAGAAAGCAATGTTCTTCCCTGATAGTACATTTCATCAAAGAAGTTAGACAAAAAGTGAAATTAATTTAAATAATAGGCATTATGCATCCAGAATACCTTTTGATATTATTCTGCCTCATTTCTCAAATTCTCTCCTGTCCTGTCCTGTCCTGTCTGCTCCTCTCCTCTCCTCACATTCATTATTTGATCTCCAGAAATCTGCCAAAACTTCAAATGCCTAGAAATGGATCTTACATCACCTGAGCCTTGCATGATGCTGGTACTTTTCATTAGCAGTCTCCATAAAGGGACACATTCTGCCAGGGATTAGAAACATTTGTCTGATACAGCTGTGTAATAGAGGCAATTATGTGTTTTTTATCTCCTCCCCTGGACAAATTTCACCAAATGATGAAACTAGTCACATCAATTCCAGTAATTCGGAGAAGCCACATGAAAATACCTTTAGCACAGGCTGCTCTGCTCTGACTTGTCCGAAGGAATGGACACTGTGCTTTAAGCAGTTGATTAGTCAGCAGCTAGACAGCATGCTGCTGATAAGCTAGCTGATTAGTTATTAACAATTATTCCACTAATTTTTATTTTACACATTCTGCATTACACCATCTTTACTAATCCTTTTGTTTATTCCCTGGCAATTCAAAATAAGTTGAATCCATGAGAACTATCTGTCTTAAGAGCTATGATATGCAGGTATTCCAGACATAGCAGGCTTTTTATTTGGCTTAGAAATGAATCAGAAGAGCTCTCACTCAACAGCAGGTTCCACATGTCTAAAGAAATAACATAGTTCAGGTGGCATTTGTAGCTGCTATTGTGGCACCATTGGTGATTTCTTTGTCTTAAAATGTATCATTCATTATACTAATGATATGTATCAACTATGAGGCATAACTTGTGTTTCTAGTTTAGGGTAGCTTTATCTAAGATCTTTAGATCCAAGTATTCAGCAGTTTCAACCAAAGAGTGTCTCAACCAAGTGATGCCAAGATTTACAAAACAGTGGTTCTGGGTCTGCACTCTTTCATGGTGTAGCAAGCACTGGGTCATATAGGACTGCTTGGTGACCTGGCACACTGTGGTCATATCACTGCTCCTCAGTTTCCCCACCAAGTAAAAATAAAATAGAGAGAGTGGTACTGACTTTGTTGGGGAGGTGTGGTGATGTCCAGAGATGAGCACTATGTGTGAGCACTACAAGTTGAAGTCCAGGTCTGCAGGGTAGAAGTCTGCACATGGGGCAATTCTTTGGGCTCTCTTTGTAGTTAATGAAAAGAAATAGGAAACTGTGGAGGATGATTTATCTCACTCTAAAATAGTAACTTTAAATAGGGCAAATGAATCCCATCTTGGAAGTGACTGTCTGCAACGACTATAAAAGGAGTCAAGGAAACTATCTCTCAAGAGTATGTCAACACTACAAACACATGAAGTTCATTAAAACTATTCCATCTGAAGGTCTCTGCTGGTCACAGCAGGGACCTCAAGATCCTGGTATTAGCCTCCAGCCTTTCCCTGCTCAATGAGCCTTCAGACTGGGAGGACTCTTTAACTACTGGAGAAGGGCAATCAAGAGAGTGCAAGAAACTTGCAAACTGCTGTCAGTCTGCTCTGTGCAAAGACGGTGAGAGCAAACCTCTATCATAACATTACTATGGATCTCTAAGTTCCAGATTCTGGCTGTCTGGCTAAAAAAGTGTACTCTGCCATGACGAAGACAAATACATGCCACACTTATTGCAAAAGTCCCTAGGGAAACATGTTGTGGTCACAGTTCCACTGTACTAAGTGCTGTGCTATCAAGCTAGAGACAGTCTGTACCACAAACAGCCTCACAAACAGCTTCACAGGCAAAACAATCAAAGTATTGTGGTCCACCCCTTAAAGATGGGCAATTGAGGAAGAGATTAAAATGTGACTTGCCCAAATTATATAGGAAGTCTGTGGTAGGACCCTGGTTCTCCTAAAGCATTGTATGTAGCCACATGCTTGCAGCAATATTGCTAGTTTTGGGACAGAATTACACATTTCTATCAGGGCTGTGCTTATAGCTGCTGTGTAATTTGCTTTTCTGTGGCTTAATCTCTTGTAAGTGAAATGTTTTGCAATCCAGTGCATGACTGTACAGTATCAAACCATATCATTGAGTCAATATTCTTTCTTTGGTGAAGAGAGGATGGAAGAAATCCCTTGAGTGACTTCCAAGAAGTTTTCTTAGCCAAACAAGGTGGAGACAATCAATGCTGTAATAATGATATCTTGGAAGCTAGCAGGTTCCTTGTCTATATTCTCAGCAGCAAGCTAAAAGCTTAAGCTTGTACATATGTAGGATCAAGCATCAGCTGCTGCTGGAAAAAGGTGTTCAGATTCCAAGCACAGAAAATTTACACAAACTCATGAAGTGTTTATGTAAAATGGTGGGTTTGGATTTACAATTACAATCCAAGGTCATAAACAATAATTGTTGGTCTCCGACGAGAAACACTTTTCAACAGAGTTTGAACTTTTCCCTCTTTTCCCTCTATAATACAAAAGAGGGAAACATCACAGTTGTCAAATACAAATGAACCGAAGTTCAAGAGTAAATTGTGGCCTTTTGAGAAGTGCTTAGTAATGGCATGATTCAGTATTATGCTATGGTGATCACATACAGCCATTGAAAAAAGCCCAAAAATTGATCTCTGCTTCCATTACAGGGGATTAACCTTACTCTTTGGATAGAAACTACATTAGCCAGATTCCTGGCCTTCATGCTTTTTAATTATGGCTAAAGGTCAGCAAAGGAATCAGCTGTTTTATCCTCATGAGTAATTGATTTCTAATGGCTGACAGAATTCCCATTATTACATATTATTCATTTTGCAACTTGCAGTTTCCAGTTCTGAATGTTCTTCATACACCAAACTCTTGTATTTGTCACCAGAACTTACAGGGAAAGTATTGTTTCAGGACAGATTTATACTGTGACCATACCATAGTTTCTGCATCTCCCTTTCTATTAGATATGTTTTTAAATATGTTTTAAAAAATATAAACAAGATGTCTTCTCTTTCACACAAATAATGGATTCATATCCAGGCAGCAGGATCTAATGTTATGTATAGTGACAATTTAGTTTGAAATCTAGGAGATAATATCAAGAAACAAATAGCAAAGACAAAGTCAACATATTTTCAACTTCTTTTACCAGAAAAGAAGAGGAAGGAACTAAAAAGGTACTGATTTAAGGCTGATAAAAGGCATCAATTGCATGTAATCTGTTTTATTCACAGCTAATCTCTTTAACTTGGTATCATGAGGTTTATCTGAGGCAAAGAACTTAGAAAAATTTAGATAAGAGATGGACTTTTATTTGGAAAATAAGAACTTCAGCAGTTAGATAACACTACAATAATTTAAAATTGAAACAAAAGGTAGCGATTCCACTAAGAGACCTACATTTCATTTCCTGCTTGAGAGGAAACTTTCAGCAGGTTATTTCCTAACTGCTTTTGGGAACTTGATTAAGTCTGCATTAGATACCAGCCTGCTCATCTGATCCAGTGCTGGAATAAGACCTAGATGTGAATGTTCCGATGAAGCAAAACCTTATCCAAAAGTGATGATGTATTCAGCCAGGTTGCTTTGTTTGGAAGAGCTTCTGTAGGAAAACAGCTGTTGAATTCCAGGGGTGGGTCTGGGGAACCCCTACCTGGATGCCAGAGCACGACAATGCCTTATCTGTGTTCAGTGGCAGGTCAGCAATGCTATCCTTGGGTTCCAGCCTCAAGTAAAAGTTGTCATAAGTAGCTATATTTGAAAAATTTTAAATAAAATATATGCATTTCCAAAACAAAATGTTGTTTTTCCAAAACTTAAAGGTTTATGGAATTTGGAATTATATGCTCTGAATTATTCTTTGGGGTTTGTTTTTGGTTTTGTTTGTTTTTCTCCTGTGACTTTTATCAGCACTGTGGTAAAACTTTTGACTGAACTGCTGAGTAAAAAATGTGCCAGGAGCAGAAGAGATTTTATGCCTTTATCTTGCACTCTTGTCTAGTCTCAGCTTACTGGGCCCATGAATTCGTGATCACTTCTCAGTCTACATTCATCTGTCCATCAGATAAATCCCTCAATTAATAAGGAATCAATGGAGGTGTCATGTGTGTTTTGCTACAAAAACATTTAACAGTTTCTCCTCTGATTATTAAATTAATTTTACCCTTCTCAAAGAGAGTAAAATTACTTCAATAATTCTTTTCTGCTGCCAGTGCCAGCGGCAGCTGCTGGTCTGAACTCTGTGATCAGCCACAGGTGCCTTCGGCCTTCTAAGCTCTGGGAGCAAAAATCTAGATTTTCCTTAGGCCTGCTTTATTCTTCTTCTCACAGCAAATCTCTCCAAGGATGGCTTCTTGCCCTGCCCCATGGCATGCTCTTTGAAGATACAGTGCTCCACACCCTTTTCCCCAATCATTCCCCTTCGACAGAGACCTCCACCTCGCAAAAGCTGGTTCCCTTGTACTTGCAGACTAAATGCCCTGGAAAGACAAGGTTGCAGGCTTTCTAATTACCAAAACTTTGCCCCTGGGAAGTCAGCCTACAGCATTCATGTTACAGGTATTTTAGACAAGCATTTTCATGCCCTTCTCCTGCCCTCCTTTCCCGTATGATAACAAGAAGCATCCACAGAGTTACCTCAGTGTCTTTTTTTTCAGATCCTAAAAAGCTAAATCCTTTGCAATTGTAGGCAGTCAAGTATTTCACATTTAATGCAGAGTCCAGAAAGCTCTACACTACATGATCCCATAGATCAGAAACTGCCAAAAAAAGGCCAAAATAAAACAAAACAACAACAAACCACAAGCAAACAAACAAACAAACAAAAACCCACACAGAAATATTTGGAACATTATTAGAAGCATTCATACAAGACTGTCAAAGGGAAAGGACCAGGCAAATGAGGGGAAAATGCAGTATCTGAGGTCCCTGCCATAGGCAGAGGGTTTGTTAGATGAAAATAGAACAGAGGAAGGCAATTGAAATCCAAATCCCGATCCATTAATGGTTTAATAGAAAATACAGTGCAAATCCTGAAATGTAATGACTGGCTTTAGCCTTGAGGACATGGTTAAAGCACGAGCCAAAATGATCTTAAGTGTCTCAAGGACTTCCCACTGATCGGTGACATATGAAAAGAAAGTAAACCCCCATCTTTCCCAGAAGCCATATTTTGCATTGAAGTGGGGGGAAAGAGGACATTGTTGCCTACCTGGCAGAGGCTCTGAAGCACAGAGCTAATTAAGTACAATGTAAATGGAGTGCAAAGAGACAGGATCATCAAACAGCAATCAAGTCTTCCTCCAACCCCTCTTGCAGATATCCACAAGTTGAAGAGCCAGTTTCGTGTGCCAAGTTGTAGATCTTAACGCCAGGATCCTCCCTATCCTTCTGTAAATGCCTCCAGCTCCATCTTGAAGCAATTGCATTTCTTTCCCCTCACTTCTCATGCTGGAAGGCCATTTCTGCATTTCGAAGAGATACAAATCTCCTGGTTATCTGTGTTTAGGAGGAAATAGTGTGTGCTTTGTCTTGAATTATCCTTGTATTTCAATAGCTCTTCTTTTTCCCTGATATTTATCCATCTCCAAAATGTATCTTTGAATGCTACACTCAGCTTTGACTTTGATAGTTAAAATAAGCCTAGCTCTTTTCACTTTCCCCTCACAAGACAAGTTTCCTTATATCTATTTTGACTAGTCATCCACCTGACCACTAGTTACCTTGTATTCTCCTCTGTCTGTTTTTTTTTTGGAAAAAAAAACCTCATGCTGTATGATTTTCCATTCAGATTGTAAGCTCCTTAGGTCACAAAATATTTTTCTGTTTGTCTCTATGAGCCTCACAGTTCACTCTGAACGGTGACTGAGGTTCCTAGCTGGTTTATTGCATCAATACAAATTTTCATAATCAAATAAGAAAATGTATCTGAAATCCCACTATAAAATTAATAATGGCATTGCAAAGCTAATTTTCTCGAGTTTCCAAAAGTGTCTATTCTTATTCTGTTTGAGGAATAGGAAATGCTTTACCCAGAATTTTTCCCTTTTAACCAACAATTGCCTTGTTTTTTTTTATCCCCCACCCAAAAAAATGCCTGGAAATTCACCAGGTTTTTACTTTCTACTATATTCCAAATGCCCTGACATGCTTGCTTTTTGAAGGAAAGAAATGCAGATGAAAGAATAAAAGATAGGGAGGTGGTTGAGAATAGTAGAGAAAATATCACACAAAATACAATACATTTATTTTATTACACTGAGACAGTCATTTGGGAGAGGCACTGGATATGGAAATGGAACAGGGAATGACCTGAAATAATATCTATACATTTCATTCCTCTTCCCAGGAAGTAAGTGATATTCATCATTCTCAGCAGAGGGACCATATTGCACTGTTCCTAAGCTGTTTTCTGCCTCAGGCTTTTGCCACGCGTGTATTGGTTTGATCTCTGTTTGGTATAGCTCAGCTGACAGAAATTCCTAAACTTCAGACAGCTATAGCGGCAAACTGTTTGTCTTCTTGTTTTAGAGAAGGGTGTGTTTCTATAGTAGAACAACACTAGGTTAACTGCACCTACATGAGGAATGCTTTACCTATCCATCAGCTTATGAGGAAAGCAATCCAAGAATAAACTCAGCCTTAGTTACTGCACCTCTGGGGTAAGGTGTGTATTATCAAAATGAATATACAATTAAGGTAGTGATAAGTATTGAAATTTATGTCTACATGCCTGCTCTGAAGCTCATTAACATTGAATGATTTATATCACCTGGTAGTGCACAGAGCTCTTAAGGGGATATAAGTCACGTCAACAAAAAAGTTGCATTTTCTTTTGAAGCTTTTCTCTGTGCAAGAATGGTGGAAAAACCCTGAAGTTTTAATGAGAAATTTTGCCTGGTTTTATTTGGTTGCAAGAGAGAATAATTAGAATCCAGAGGCATTTGCACATATAAAAATCTCATGCCTTGTCACATGGTTTTCCTTTGCCTCGTCCAGAAAGAAGTGGGGCAATTGCTGTAAGTGCTTTTTTGTGCAACCTGCAAAGAAATATCTTTTCCAAGTACACTTACTTTGCCTTAGAACCCCTAAATGCTTTGATGAAGAAAATTCCAAACAATAAATGTACATAAGAAAATGAAAATAAATATTTGGTTTCACTCAGTTTTATAAAACATCTATCCCAGAGCAAACTTTCTGTAGTTATGTGACAACTCAATAATGACATGTTCCATGACTTATGGGGTGATAATTATATCCAAATCCATCAAATAGTTCAAAGAGTGATTACAATGCAACTCATAATTCTTGGATCATAAGGATTCAATTTCAAAGCTGAAGCATTCCATTAATTATCCCATTGTTTATGGTCAGTAATGTAACTAGATTTGCATCATTGTAGGATCTCTAATGCTTCAAAAGAAACTGGTTAAAAACTGTGCTGTGAGACTATTATTTCTTTCCCAAGATGGCAAAACAACCTTCTATCTCAGTTCATTTTTGGTTACATATAGAACCTGATGCTTTGTGATAGATTCATTCCCAAATAGAAGAAGTAGAAAGATGGAAAAACCTCTAAATTCTTGCATAATTATAGTGTGTATAGTAGTACACATATAGTTTTACCATAAAAGAGGGGAAAAGACAAGACTGGGTTTGTGCTACTTATGAAGTGGTATTTCCCTCAAGCATTGAGATGCTATGATTATCTTCATGACTCTTTACTTGTGTTATTGGCATTTTCAAACTCTCATGCTCTTCGTTCCCACAGTGGTATTTGGCACAGGGATATAGTGTCCACTACAGAGTTCAAGCAAAGGGATGATTGAAAAGATAAAAAAGTAAGAATTTGGTGACAGAATAAACAGATCTGAAATATTTGTCAAGTCTAAATGAATCAGCTAAAAATGTGAAAAAATCAGGCTCCTACATGATATAACTGTGTCTGCAAAAAAACCCTGGTGAACTACGATTACCACTGCATCAAGAAATCTTTCTGCTAGTATAGATAATTCTCTTTGAGGATGCCAGCAAAAGTACTCCTTAAGGCCTAAGGAATGTCCCCTCTAAGGATAGTTTTTGGCATAGTTATTGTATTACAGCTTTCCCAACCAACTCTTCTCAAGTATAAAGAAATCCCCAAACAGGTTCCTGTAGCCAAGCTATCAGTATGACAGGATGTCAGGGAATAGAAGGAAGCAAGCTTATAATCACTAACATAGATTAAATATGGATGGAAACATCTCTGTCCCTGCGTATAAACATACATGTTCAGCCTCTCTACCATAAGTTGCTAGACAGCTGAAATACCTGAGAAACAGTTTCTGAACCACCACAGCTACAGTAAAACCAGCACTAATTTTGAATTGTCTCTATATGGTGGAGTATAAACTAGCAGAAGACTAAACACTGAAACCGAGGAACTGGTGCCATTTCTGTTATTCACATGTGCCTATCTTTTTTGAGGACAGAGACTTCAACTCTTGCTATTATACCTGATAGGAAAGGTCTTGATGTAAGATCTCATTATAAAGATACTCATCCAGAATTAGGATCTCTTGGTGATGAAACCAACCATTCCAGACTTGTTTAGTGAAAAAAATAGCCATGGCACTAGCTCACACAGTACCAGAAGACGCCTGATTCAGTTGGGAATGAGCTGATTTATCAGTCATTCACTCACTGTTTTACCATATTTTGAAGAGTAACAGTAGTTTTAGCCAATTTTTAAATAAGACTAGGCAGCTTGTTTTCAGTAGACTGAATAGCTGCCAAGAAGCAGACGTTAACCTGAGCAAAATAATTTTTAGTTTTAATTGATTTTTAGCTTTCTGTTTGTTGTTTTAGGCTTTCTGGCACAAAATGTAAATAACACAGTACTCAGAACTCAGAAACAGAAAGACTGTAACTTTCCTGGTACCAGGTAAATTTTTCAAAATCTCCTTAATGATTACGTTTTGAAGTTGCTTTACCACTTTTGGAAATATCGCCCACTGATACTAAAAGTTCACTCATGTTTTCATCTTCAAAGTACCTACCTCACTTTTTAATTGCTTTTAGAGTGCATTCTCTTTACTTCCCTTTACAATGCTTAGGAATTATCTAGGCCTGGCTGGAGCTAGTTTTGGCAAGTGTCCTCCCATTGGTAAGATGGAGTAAGGAAGTATTATTACAGTACTGAAGATGCAGTTTCCAGACCAAATTACTACAGAAACAGCCTGGAAAGCTTGTTTTTCAGAACAGCTCAGTTTTGAAAACGCAAAGTATTGAAGTATTTTATTGCTTATCTGACTCTAAACCACTCCCCACCCCCCAGGGTTTTGATACATGGCATGAAGGAGTAGTTAAATGGAAAACTATTCAAAATACAGTATGTATGCAGCCTTTATTTCATAACAGTAATGTTCTGAAAGTAAGGCTCCATCACTGCAGAAATATGAAATAATTTCCCAGATTTTTGTTTCAAACCCTGAATTCAGTATAGAGTGAGCATGTGTGGGATACCAAAACAACACAAAGACATTACAAACATAAATCTGTGAAAGATTAGTGAAGATAAATTAGTGAAAAAAGTTGAAGCTAAAAACCAACAAAACAAGAGCAGAAAAAAGGCCTCCTTTACCATAGCAGAAAGTGCAATTAACCATTTCTGACCTAAGGAAAAATGGTCACTGTGCCCTTTTGCGGAACGTATGAAACAAAACACAAAACTGTGATATAAATCCACTATGTCCATGTCTCCACTGAACCTGACATGCAGCCTCCAAGGACTACTGAATTTAAAGCAGAAAAAATTCAGCTGAATCTTTTGATTTGTTTTACTTTCTGATTAATATGTCTTAGTAAACTGTTTTATGCATTTGTAGTGTTTTCATGTATGAGTTTCAACTAGGAAAACCCTGCTGGAGCCAGAAAAGGTCTTTGCTCTGCAGCAGAGAACCAGAACTCTGATAGGCCTTAAGAAGGATAAACACTTCCTGAGATACAAAGGCCCTGCATAATCCCAGTCTCCAATATAACGTTCTCTGCTGCTAGAAATCACTTTAGCAGTTTTAGTGGTCAATAAGCAGTAAACCTTAAATGGACACAAATTCCGCTTTATCCATGTCATAAATCTGATCTGATAGAAAAGATCAGGAAGTAGTGGGCCTCAAGGGAAGACAGCAGTGCAGCGTGCATACATCCTGCTAAATTACACAATGAGTTCAGCCTGGAAGAGTTCATTAACTGTTCAAACATACAAAAAAAAAAAAAAAAAAAACAAA
>VZRE01009666.1:143513-201955 GCA_013396775.1 Cephalopterus ornatus
GCCCCTCTCCAAACACCAAACCAACTCTACTAAATATCATTTACATTCTGCATGAACTCTGTTAAAGTTCTGAAAATTCAGTTTTAATTCCATCTTCTCTTTCCTGCAGTTCTTGGGGTGGACAATGGAGCAGTAATTGGAAGTTGCATAGCAAAGAAAGCTTTCAAAAATCATTAAAGAGTTATCATCTGAATTAAGAATTTCATGCAAATCTTTATTTTACCTGATTTTTCAGGATAAAGAAGAAGAAGGAGTTAAATCAGCTGAGATTATATTTGCAGTTGTTGTAACTGTAAATTCCAAGCATTGTAAAAATTATGCTGAATTGGCTTTCTATGTGGGCTTGCTGATCTGCCTTAGGTCTTTTTGTGGATCTCCTCCTGGTGAACTGGTGGCTTTCATTTGGTTTGGAAGTGACTTAAGTTAAACTGAATGGAGGACATTTTAATTACCAGATCAAGTGTCCACACAGGCATGTAATATGGTTTGAGTTCATGTATTTAACTTGATAATCTTAGTTTTTCCAAATGTCCCTTAGTAAAGGATATGTTCCGTAATTTCTAATTATTAAGAATTCTAGCAGAAGTTTAAGCAATAAGAAGTATGCTATATGCAATGACAAAAACCCATGAAAATCACAATGGGCAATAAAACACTCTGCAACACAGCAGAGGGCTTAAACAGAACATCTGTATCTTTAATCAATCTTTTCTGTCTCAAAAGAAAATATGTCACAGCTATGTTACTGCTCTATATGCAGCTGCATAGTTAGATGGGCCACATCAAGATTAAAACATTATGGTATCAGAAGTCCTGCTTAAGACTAAAGATGCATCATTATTTTCATGTACAAACACACAGCAACACATCTACACACATGGAGGTGGAGAAAGTCATGTTTTGGGGAACTTTTGGTGATTCCTTATTGCATTTGGTTTCTCCTGTTCATCTCAGACCTGGTAAGAGTTTCATCAGTAAACACTCAAATCCATTTCCATGTTTACAGATGAGACCCAGATTTCTGTTTTGGCCAAATTCACTTCTGACATAGCTTGCCAGGAAGAATTAGATCTTCAGTTTGTTTTCTCTTAATGTTTTGCAGAACATTAGATTTAGATTATATTTTTTGTAAATATCATCTCTTGCTTAAAAATGAAATAGATTATGTTGTGACACTTGTTGTTTAGGAACGTTCAAGCACATTAATTCATCAAAGAGTTGTTCACAATTTTTCACAAAATATGGACATTCACTGGAGAACACTTAGCCAGAAGAATATAAAAAAATGAAAGGAATTAATCTAAGATCAGAACTAAAAAAAAAAACAAACAAAAAAACCCACACCAAAACTATTTGTGTGTCAGTGCTGCAGATAATTTGCTGCCTTCTTGGTTTTCATCAAGAAAAGCAAACATATGGGGCACATTACGAAATTGTACAGGAACATATGGTACTGCACTGAAATGGTAAAATAAATGACATAGGGAAATCCATGATCAATTGGGTAGGAATATTTTAGGAATTTCAGTGTTCAGCAGTCAGCTTTTCTTTTCTAGCATGGCAGAATGTTTTGGGTTACGGAGATGACCAGAAATATTGGCAGCAGTTTTAGAGTGACTTGATCAAGCCCCTGAGAGGTACATTATCCTGATGATACAGGTCTTCTCTGTACCACCAGGAAGGCAAAGAAATATAAATCAAAAGATTGTATCCTGAAAGTTTTATAGCTAAAGTTTATTTGCTTCAAAATAGAGTTAGAGGGATCAGGGAAATCTATTGCTCAATGGGGAGATTCCACATTTAATAAAACTTTCTCTATAAATTTGATCTTATTTATAACCATGAAGTACAAATATGAAGGAATTATGTTCTCATCCATCTGCCACTGTTTATGTTTGCATGTACCTAACCTGAAAGAAGAAGACAAATCCTTATTTATCTAGGTTTATACTTCAAAGACACTACAAGCTCTGCAAGCTTTCTTTGCGTCCTACCAGGCGGGGAAGGCAATGTTTCCAGCTAAGAATAAAAGGTCTTAACTATAAAGTAGTTTGGTAGAATGTCCCTAATTTAGAAACTTGATCTTTTACAGATGGATGGTAAAGGTACACATTGATATCAAGTGTTTTCATCCCCTGGAGGACAACTTCATCAAATATTAGGTAATGAATATCAGCAACATTTGTATAAGGTAGAGGACCAAAACAAACCTGAATATTCCAGAGAGCAGAAATAAGGTTTGGACATAAATCCTCAGATCTACTGCTTCAGTCATCTCTTTATATTTATAGAGATAGTCGTTGTATTGCACTCTATGATTTTGTTCTCAAACAGATAATCATATAATTATAGAAGCACACAATGTTTTGGTTTGGAAGGGACCTTAAAGATCATCTAGTTCCAGCCACCCTGCCATGGGCAGGTTCACCTTCCACTAGACCAGAATGCTCAAAAACTCATTCAACCTGGCCTTGAACACTTCAAGAGATGGGACATCCACAGCTTCTCTGGACAACATGTTCCAGTGTCTTACTACCCTCAAAGGAAACAATTTCTTCCTAAAATCTCATCTAAACCTACCCTTTCTCAGTTTGAAGCCATTATTCCTTGCCTTATCACTACATGCCCTTGTAAAATAATTCCTCTCCAGCTCTCTTGCAGGCCCCCTTTAGGTACTGGAAGACTGCTATAAGGTCTCTCTGGAGTCTTTCCTTCTCGAGACTGAACAACCCCAACTCTCTCAGCCTGTCTTTATAAAATAGTTGCTCCAGCCCTCTGATCATCTTAGTGGCCTTCCTCTGGACTTGCTCCAGCAGATTCACATTCATCTTATGTTGGGGGCCCCGGAGCTGCATACAGTACTCCAGCTGGGGTCTCACTGGAGTGGGGTAGAGGGGGAGAATCACCTCCCTTGATCTACTGGCCACAATTCTTTTGATACAGCCCAGGATGCAGTTGACTTTCTGGGCTGCAAATGCACGTTGCTGGGTCATGTTGAGCTTCTTGTCTTTCCCCTCAGGACTGCTCTTGATCTACTCTGTGACCAGCCTATATTTGTGCTTGGGATTACCCTGACCCAGGTGCAGCACCTTGCACTTGGCCCTGTTGAACTTCATGAGGTTTACATAGGCCCACCTCTCAATCCTGTCAAGGTCTCTCTAGATGGCATCCCTTCTCTGGAGCTCGTCAACTGCACCACATAACTTGGTGTCATCAGCAAACTTGCTGAGGGTGCACAGAATCCCACTGTCCATGTCAAGGACGAAGATTCAAAACAGCACTAGTTCCAATACCAGCCCCCGGGGAACACCACTCATCACTGGTCTCCACTTGGACATCAAGCTGTTGACTGCAACATCTTGAATGAGATCCTCTAGCCAATTCCTTATGCACAGAGTGGTCCACCTATCAAATCCATGTGTCTCCAGTTTAGAGCCAAGAATGTTGTGTGAGACGGTATCAAATTCTTTGCACAAGTCCAGCTAGATGACATCAGTTGCTCTTCCCTTATCCAACGTTTTAACTCTGTCGTAGAAGGACACCAAATTTGTCAGGCATGATTTGCCTCTAGCGAAGCTGTGAAGGATGTGATTTGTGTTAGCTGTCACAAATCACCTCCTTATTTTCCATGTGCCTTGGCATAGTTTCCAGGAGAAGCTACTCCACGATTTTGCCAGACACAGAGGTGAGATTGATTGGACTGTAATTCCCTGGGTCTTCCTTATGTCCCTTTAAAAAAGGCAGGTTGTTTCCCCTTTTCAGCGGAGCTTCGCTGGACTGCCATAACTTCTCAAATATGATAGATAGCAGCTTATCCACTTCATCCGCCAGATCCTTCAGGACCCAAAGATGTATCTCAGCAGGTCCCATGGACCTGAGGCACCTTCAGGTTCTTTATATGTTCTCAAACCAGATCTTCTCCTATAGCAGGTTGTTCTTCGTTCTCCCAGTCCCTGTCTTTGCCTTCTGTGGCTTGAGCAGCGTTGGCTGGCACCAACAGCTGGAGCACTTGTTGGTGAACACTGAGGCAAAAATGTCATGGATTACCTCAGACTTCTTCAAATCCTGGGTAATCAGGTCTCCTGGCTCCTTTCAGAGAGGGTCCTCATTTTCCAAAGTGTGAGTAGAAAATGCCTTTTAAATTAGATTTATTCTGATTGAGTCATGCAACAATACAAAATGTTCTTATCATTGATGAAGACACCTTTAGAAATCAAGATTCTTCACCTAAAATTAACCTTTAGAAATGTCTCTCATGATTCACTGTATGGAGAGAGTAACCACTGAACTGAAGGCCCAAGAAAAAGTGCCTGAGTTAGGTATGGTGAATACCAACCCTTTGGGTGTGTAGTCTCACACTGTACTTAAATATGAATCATTTTAAAGTACACTATTATTCTACTAATATACAATGCTATAGTGTTACAATGATAATACATTCTTTAAAACAGATTACTTTATCCAGAGATCTTGTGTCACTAGCTCAAGGAGAAAGATAAAAAGATATATTAACCTGAAGCAGGAGACAGACTTCTGTGCTGTTAGTCTGTATGCATGCAGTTTGCCAAGTGGCTTGGCATTATTAAGAAAAAAGCATTGCTGGAACCTTATCCAAGAGCAGATCCAGCTCAGCAGCAGATACCAGCCTAGCTTAAAGCCACTGGATTAGAATTTGGATGGAAATTTAAATAAGTACCTTGGTCTGAAATAAGATGTGATTTAGTAGCTTAGTGGAAACAGGCGCTGGCTGCTTTAAAGTTCTTTTTGTCTCCTCTTTTCGTATATATGCTATTATTATAACTATACTGCCAGATGAAATAGTAACCTTTTGCATAAATGATTTCTTTTATGACTGCTTAGTTTTATACAGTAGATTACCATGACACGAAGACTATGGGGCATTTCAGCGATCTACAATGATTTTCATGTGAAGGGCATTGTCTGTGTAGTGTATCAAAAGTTTCGATATTTCTTTTAAATTGTTAAGCATAAAGTCTCTTATAAATGCAGCTTTTTATTTAAAATTCAGTGCCCTCCGTAATTTTTTCCTAAGAAGGAATTCCAAGAAAAAGTACAGAAAAAAGACATTATTGTTAGCCTGCCTAAAAAAAAATCAGTGTTTTGAAACTAAATCCTTTCATGTATTAGAAAATTTTCATGAAAAAATAATCAAAGCCAACAAAGAATTCAACTTTCCCATGTTCAGTAGATGAGTTAGCTGTAAGGGCAAAAAAAAAGCATAACAAAAGATCACTGAACCAATGGGGAAATTATTGCTTGTTGCTGAACAGAAGCATTACATGCTGGAGTGAGGGGTTGTTGGGGTTTTTCTAGTCTGTCCCATCAGAAAAGAAATAAACTACATGTCTAACAAGTTTGGAGAAGTCAGATATCTCCAAACATTAGGTCGGTTCTTTCTTTTTGTGCTACAAGAAAACATTGTGAATCCCCATAATTGAGGCAGCCTGGCATTAGTCAACTAATATTAATTTAGGCCTGGTGTGAATCTGCTTAATACAACTGGTCCATTTCATAGCTTGGTCACCTCCAGAACACCTTAGACATCTATTGTCAAATTGCTTTAAGTCCCTCAGGCAAGAACTGCCTTCTTCTTATTTGCATGTAGAATGACAAGATGCACAAGGCCCTGAACTTTAATTCTTGATGGTCTAAACATGTATTTAGCTCTCTTTGGCTTGCAGAGTGCTGCATAAACATGAATGAAACCCAGTGATATCATTCCCTTGTATGTGTGCTTTATAATGATCCATTGAGAAAAGACAGCTTAAAGATAATTATACCAAACAAGGAGAATGAAAACGTAAGATGAGCCCTGTCATCTGGCCAGGCTGAAGAAGGCTTAAAGAGCATCTCACACTCTTTGTGTTCACAGTTCCTGCAGCCATGTCTGTAGACGTTGCATGACAAGCACTGACAACGTACAGTGTACCTTGAGATGGGAATGTTGCCTTGCCTAGACAAAAATTATTTGGAGGGATTCATCTTACTCAACTTCTGCTACCAAAAAGTTACAGCCATCATCTAAACTAGTCATCTAGACTCCTCAACAATCAACAGCAAGAGATGGCTGCCTACAGAAAATGATTCACTGTAGACGGCCAGGACAAGTCATTCTGTGGACGTGGCCACACCTCTCTAGTGACTGTTGGTTAACTAGTTGAACTTGCTGCCTAACTATTAAATAGCTAAAATTAGATTAGATGAATCCCACATAATGCTGTCTGGACTAGATTAAATTTCCTTAGGACAGGTCTGAGCAATCAAATGCCTCCATTTTGCCATATTTGGCAACTTTATTACAGAGCAAAATCAATCAAAACTTAACTCACAGGGATGATGATAGTAATGAAGACATACTAGGCTAGATGTGAGCCCTGACTGAAAACATGGTACCCTTGGTGCCCAGAGGGCTTATGCTCTAGTTCATGCTGCGATCACGTCTTTGTTTTGCTGTGTAAACATAAAGTAAATCTAGTTATACAAAGCCATTGCAAGTTAGCTTTTCTGTACTGAACCAGTCAAAACCTGTGGAGCATCAAAACAGAATTAAGGTACTAAAACTTCAACTGAGTTCAATATTTTGCCTTGAATTTACTTGAGCTCCCATGCAAGTTCCAACTGTTATACTATGCCCACCTCTACTTCAGTCACATCTCAAAGAGCAACCACTGAACTACAATGAATTTTAGCCTGGAAAACTGAAATCCATGTTGTTTTGTTTTGACAAATTGCATCATGTCCTATTTTCCCGGGTAGCTGAGATCATGGGACAACAGAATAGACAGCGGCAGGAAAAACTTTCTGGGTGCCAAATAAAGCTTTTGCTTCTGGATCAGAATTCTTAATGAAGAAATAAAAAAGAAAGACTTCCTGTGGAGTCATGCCCATGTGTAATTGCAATATGTTTTTTGGCACATAGTTTCATAGCACTTCATAGAGTTTGGAGAGGTTAGGTTACACCAAGAGCTGGTTTCATTCAGCCACCAGAAATCCATCGGATGTGTTTTAGAGAGGATTTCCTGCTTCTACTGTTCAGCGCGTGCAGGATCCTGATGCGAACTTGTATGTCACACTAGCAAGTACTGCTGCTATTCAGGCAGGTCTGGTACTTTGCTGGTTTCTCCATTTTATGAATCAAAACAAAACAAACCCACAGAAGTTTGCTTCAACCTAAAAAACTCATTATTCAAGGAATCTCTGAAAAGGAAATGCCATTTAACTGACTAGACAGATAGCACCCTCTTTCTGCAGCAGATGAGGAAGGCTTTGTGGATGAGAGAAATATAATTTTTGCAAGTCTGGAGAATTTTATACACTGCAGCAGTTTAGGATGATAAAGCCCCTAACTGCTTGCTCTGCCACCCTTCCAGAATTTATCATTCTACTGTCAAGTAAGGAGTTAGGAAAAACATGAAGTGGCGTCAACTAGTTTAGCCAAAAAAAGAAGCATCATTTAATAGTTTCTGGCATAAGCAAAAGGTGGACAGCTGGAGGCAGAAACACTCTAATAAACCTTAAGAGCAAAGTTACCCAAGATGATCTGTTAGTTTCCCAAGTAAAGGGCTTTCAAAATGTATTTTCCTACATGTACTAAGCATAGCAATGAAAACAGACTTCATCTGAAGTGCCTACCATTAGGTTTTGTGATGAAAAACTTGAGCTTTAAGTTTATCCTTAATAAAAAAAACAACTGAGTAAAGCAGAGAATGCACAGAAGACCTTCAGCCCCTTTCTACACTCTGAATGCTGCATTCAGAAATACTTGACTATTAAAACAGTCATATCATTTACAGTGAGGAATAATCATTTACAGTGAGGAGTGACCTCAATATTTCACTGAGTCCTACCAGTAATATCACTGTGGCAACATATTACCAAATAAGAAGCTAGATTTAGTCTATTTTATGCTGAAGATGTGGTAGAGAAGAACTGCATTTTATGGTATTTACCAAAGGGCATAAAACTGCCAAACCAGATACAAATCTTTCAGTGACTCTTCAGATACAAGTCTGAGCTACATATTCTTGAGCAAGAACATAGGCATTTGGCTCTGAAGTCAAACAGTGATTATAGAACAAAATTAAAGAACTGAAAGAAATCCAGAATTTCTAGAATGTATGCCAAGTCCACAGAGTCAACTGGGGCCAAGATATTTAAAAGAACTTTCTTTTTAAACCTTTAATGGCTATTTAATAAAGCTTTCTTGGCAGAAATGTAACTCCACTACAGTTCCTAAAGATTTTCAAGAAAATATTCCATTTAGCTTTTCTTTTCTTATTACTTTTTTTTAGCCACTTGTGTGTAGATCATATGGCAACCAGGCTCAGTGAGAAAAGTAAGACTTGATGTCCTTCGACAAACTCAAACACTCCTTAATTGCAGACCAGATGTTATTCACTTTTCCAGGCTGCTCAAAACCACTTGCAACTCAGTTCTCCTTGTTTCAGCATATTCTTTCAGCTGGAAAATTAACTGAAAGGTAAAGTAGCAAAAGAGGAAAAACTGGAAGGATACATCAGATCTGACTATAAACAATGCACTAAACCCTGTAAATGAAAACAAAAATATCAAGACAATCTACACTGAGTGCAAGACTAAGATGATGAATGGAGATATATAAATGTGTAGACTGGTATCAGCTGAGAATCTAGCCCTCTGCAATGTTTGTACACATGAAAAGTTATGAGTAGACTGTCAAATTGTCAAAGAATCTTCTGTGGATCCGCTGTGCCTGGGCAAACCAGCAGCTGCCATTTGCTTCACAGATTTTCACAAGAGCCATTCAGAAAAAGAGCTTTTTCACTTTCTTGGGACATGACTCACCCAGATCTACATATACCAGGGAAGCTGGACCACAAAGTCACAAGAAAAACTTTTGCACCAATCTCTCTACCCAGGGAGAAATGCCTTTAGGGGTTGTGCTTTGAGATATTTTGCAGATGCTCCTCTTTAGGTGATGTAATTCTGCCCCTCCTCTCATTTGGGACTATGTTGTTAAAGCAGTAACTTCTCTTTAATTGTCTTGGGTGAATTTGTCAACACCAGATTTTTTTTGCTTCTTGCGTGCTTAGCAGATGCTCCCCTCCATTTGTAACAGCATGAAAATATTATCAGCAGGAACACACATAGACATATGCTCAGAAGCTATCTCAATAGTTCCTTGTATTTTCCACTCATTTCAGACTTTTGAACCTTTATTTGTGCAGCCAGCTATGCTGAATTCCTAGAAACAATTTCATATATATTGCAAAGAGCTCTTTAATGCCAAGACATACTTTTCCTCAGCCAATTATTTCTGTCACAAATGGTAGCCTGAGTAGCTTCTGGTATAATCACAGTCTTTTTAATTTCTGAATCATCCATACCCTTCCAACTGTATTCTAAATTGTCATCCTCCTTGTTAGAGACAAGAACAATTTCTTGAACATAAGAGCACACATATTGTTGCCATTTTTTTTTTTTTTACAGCAGTACATTTCCTCTCTCAAAACTGTTTGAAAAAGACTTAAGCCAGGGAATAAGCATATATTTTTTAGATTAACTTCTTCCTAAGGAAAAAACTGATCTAAGATATAAGCTGTTGATGTAGCAGCTTTGATTTCAGTAGAAGAAGAGTGGTTTTAATGAGATTTCCCCAAATAACTCTAACCAAGACCTTAAAGAGGTCTTAATTTTTATGAGCCTAAATTAATTGGCCAGGGTTGTCGCCAGGCTACAAAATTAAAATTGAAGACAAAAATTCCTCTAAGCACTCCCATAAGCTTTATGGTCACAGGCAGTAAGGTCTCAGAAACAGCACCTGATACTTATAATATTTTGAGCATTCACTACAGACAGCTGCTAATTACCACTTAAGCGTACTCTAATTATGTACAAATGTGTGGGCTAAACAAACCAAAGGGAATGGGAAATTTAAGAGCTGAAAACCAATTAGCGACAAGAACTAATTTATCACTTTTTAAGATTGTCAATTTATTGGATCCTGAGGAAGACACTTTCTAAAATTAGATTTTTAAAATATATAAAATATCTTATTGTGCTTATCTTTCTGAGAAGTCTAAATATTTTCTAATACCTATAGGAAATACTAAAGCAAAGGAGGGGGGTGGTTTTGTTTGGTTTTGTTTAGTGTTGTCTTTATAACTATTGTCTTACTGTGTTAGCAAATTAGAATATTCTGTGGATATCTTTGGTATGTTTTCCTTCTTGGAGCATTGCTGAAAGAGACACATATAAACCCCTCATTTTTTGTGACCAGCACTGTTCCAACACACACTGGAACAGGCAAGACAATGAGTTAGGCACAAATGCTAGCAAGATAATTTTTTCCTTCTGGGATGTGGCCATGAGAGTGATTCATTAGTCAGAGATAAAGCTATAGTAATTTACAGGAAAAGGCATTTGCATTTTTTTCACATCCCCATAAAACACAAAGCTTGGTATTAAGCCTTCTAACTCCATAGCCAGAGACACAGAAACAGAGATGCAAAAAATGGCATTTGACTGTCCATAGTCTTACCAAATATGTCAGTTATAGCTTATTTAAATCATAAGGGCATGGATATATGTTTGGATATGTCTGCCTTTCATCCCTGTTCTTGATATTTTGTTTCCATTTTTACTTTCCATCTTCTATTAAAACACAACATGGGAAATTAAATTAAAAGGGGGGAAATTAAATTAAACAAAAGGAAATTAAATTAAGCAGAATTGTTATAAGGCTGTGAAAGGTTTGACTGAAACCAGCCTTTCGAAATTAATGTCTTCAGACATCTTCTGGCACAGTGATAGCTCTCAAGAAATAACCATGATGTTCAGGAAAGGCTATTCTTTCTCTAGTAACAAGGGTCACACTTGGATACTGATTTGCATTTCTTTCCTGGCCCTCTGCTTCAAACTCAATGCAAGTGAAATATTGGATGTCACCATGACTTGAGTCTTCTTGCTCTTCATGGATTTGTTTATTCTGACCATGGTCTCACAGTCAGGTGTGTCATCATACCTGACAACAACTTACTTCTTGCCATCATGAGATACAAGTCAAGAAAGAAATAAAACAACGCCTATTGCCAGGAGAAGGAGGGACTATACCCCTTCTAGAAGCCCTCTCCATGCTTAAGAGTGGGAAAAGAAGGACACAGATGTAGGAATCCAAATGAATGGTGGCAGGACAGTGTCTCTACAGATGTTGCCAGCTGACGCGCTTAGAGGAAAAAGGTCACAAGGAAGAGAATGCAGGGCTGATGGTCACTGGAGGTCACCCTCCTCCTCCCACTTCTCCTGAAGTTTCCACAGCATACTTTCCCAGCCACTAATGAAATCCAATTTTAAGTTCTCTGCAGATGGAAAAGACTGGTTATTTATTTACTGTTTGTAATCAGAACTTTTAAAAGAAATTTAAAAAAAAAAAAAAGAGAAAAAAAATAGCCCAGCAGGGTTGGGAAAGCCAAGAATTTCAAAATATACCATCTGTCAGGAATTTTAGGACCGAAAAGCATTAATGTCATGAAATCTACTTCCTGCCTAACAAAATTGGTAGAAATTCATAGAATGCCACACATCGAATTAGCTCATTCTCGCAATTGGTTGGAACATTTTTATATTTTTTTCTGAGACACATCCAGTTTAATTCAAATACTCTTGTGTACAAGAATAGCCTTGTAGCTTCAGTGGTATGTAGACACGGTCACAAAAGAATTGAAGCAGTTTGGAGAGGTACAAAGTACTTCTCTATACCAACCTGTAGAAAAGAGAGACTTGATGTTGCTAGGGATATTGCATTTACATTTGACTTAGTTCATTATAATGGGTGAATGAAAGAAAAGAGAGAAGAAAGGAGGGAAAGAAGGGAGGAGGAGAGGAAGGAAGGAAGGAAAGAAGGAGTCAAAAAGGGAAAAAACAATAAAACTGCTACTGAAAATGGACAGCTGTTCTTTTTCAGCATTTTTTTTGTCACAGTGTGTGACAATGGGTTAGAAGGTTCAAAAAAGACAGTGAATGTTCAAATTCCATCCAGGCATGATACAATTTGTCCTTCTCATCCTTTTAGTCATGCAGGTTCACAACTTGTGAAGTAGAGTACAATGAAATTTTTAAACCCATGATTTAAAATAATTTACAGTTGGTATAGTTTACTCTCCATAACACTAAATTAATGAGTTTGATAATATTTCGGTGAAAAACACTACTATTCTTTCATAAGTTAGCTCGAAAACAGATATGTTTAGATTTTCATGAATCAGATGTTCAAAACCTTCACATTGCAAATGAGTTTTAAACTATGAAAATTGCATCATTTGGTCTGACATCTACCTACCACCTTCTTTTACCTACAAGTTGAGATACGGGGGTGTGTTGTTTCATTTTAGTAGTTGAGATAATTGTTATGATCAGATAGCCTAATACATAAAAAAATCATGTAATAGTAGCATTAGTTTCTCATAACATGATAAATATGGCACCAATCAGAAGGACTTTCTGAACTTTACCTTTGTGATTTCAATTAACGGCAGGAAAAAACATGAAACAAAACAAAAATAGAAATCTGTTGAATAATACAAATTTTCTCCAAATGATTTTTCCATATTTGCTGCCAAAATAAACACATGGTACATGTTAGTCTGTCGGGTCCACATTAATTTGTCAGCTGTAGGAACTGCAGTTATTCATTTGCCAAAACCTGCTGCACTAAATCCCACTGTTTTTAAATTGTAACTCCAAACATCCTTTTAGGCTTGCAAAGGGTTTTAAGCACAACTTATATATATAACATTTCTAAAATTACTCTCTGCACATACTTAAAGTCTTGGCAGGGAGTAGTATAACCAGACTGTCACAAGTCGGTTTTCGATTCCTTTTCTACCTAATTGCATAAATTTTAAAGTAGCGTCACTGTCATCTGGGACACAGAAGGCAAGGATGTGCTAAACTGGTTTGATTCACTTCTTCACTTCACTTCTGAGCTGTGCAAGTAGTCCAGGAACCAGCTGTGCCTTGGCATTCTGAGATTCTGAGATTTCACTGCTTTCTGTGGAGAAAGAGACCTCATCACAGTTTCCTAACATGCAAGTGGACGTTTTGACATTCTTTAGACATACTTAAATTTTTTTAAGGATACTTGATGGTGTTGTCCAACTCATAGTTTTTTTACTAAGTAATGTTATGATGGGAATCTTCAGTATGTCACTCTAAAACATTGCACAGGAAATTAAAGAGGAACACACAGGCTCTCCGCAGATGCAAAAAATTTAGTCTTTGCACATGTATATTGCAAGAACAGCTTGTGTCAAATACTTGAGGGAAAAAACAGTTCTTTTTTTATCATTGAACCACAAGAGTCATCATCAATGTCTTCGCCCATATCTAGCAAATCTTTAGGACATATACTAAACAAAAACCAAGATATATTTTATTACTTTCTTTTAAATATTATTTTACCTTTGAGTAACACTCTGAAATTACTGACAAACATTTCTAAACCATTTCTGCATTTAATTAATTTACTTAGATTCCTTCTGAATAACTGGTTGTATTAACCCACTATATTTTCTTCTGGAAGTCTTTGGTCTCACACTATTAAAAACATAAGTAAGGGGACCTTGATCACTTAGAAGACTGATATTAGTATTGAATGGTCTATTACCAGTAGCAATTTTTCTACAGACTTTTGAGATAGAGGTCACATAAATTGCTTCACATATCTCCCAACTCAGGAAAGAAGCCTTCAATAGACTACACTTTTCCTTGATGTGTTTGCCATTATGACTGTGAAATTAGTGCAAGAGAAAGGCATTGAACATCCCTTGTGATCAATTAAATAAACAATAAGAAGTCTACAATCCTTGCTTCCTTGAATGTCCTAGTTTCAATAGAGATCAATGAGATGTGTGCAGCAAGAGACATGTTCTCAGGGACTTCTGCTTAATGGGCTTCAGATACTGCCTCTGGCAAGAGTGTGGACAGGTCTTTGCACTTCATCCATCCACATGTGGCCAGGTGCCACACATTCATGTATATATTTGTGATATAAATACTTGTTCTTGAAAAATTACCATAACTTTCTGGAGAGTTAGATCAGACTTTATTCACCTGAGCTGCTGCCACTTTACAAGCAACTCTGATCCTTGAGAAGTTCCATGTGTCCTGGGGAAGCTCCTCTCCCTTAACCAAAGCAATCATTTCTCACAGAATCATGGAATGGTTCCAATAGATTGGAAAGGATCTTAAAGATCACCTAGTTTCAACCCCCTGCTATGGCAAGGACTCCTTCCACTAGACCAGATTTCTCAAGGCACCATCCAACCTGGCCTTGAACACTGCCAGGGATGAGGAATACACAACTTCTCTGGACACCCTGTCCCAGGGACTCACCACCCTCACAGTAAAGAATTTCTTCTGTATAGCTAACCTAAATTTCCCATCTTTCAGGTTGAATCCATTCCTCTTTGTCCTCCTACTATAGTTCCTGATGAAGAGTCACTCTGGCTTTGGATCATGGGCGTCATAGGTGATATTTGTTCCTGAAGCATCAGAGAGATCTCTCTAATTACATATAATAATTTGTAATAAATGAATGAGAAAAATCAAAACTCCAACTGCTCGTTGGCTCCTCAATGAGTCATACCATCATGGAGGAAAAAAGAGGTTTTTCTCAACTTTTTTGTTTCTCCTTTTAACTGTCATTCTTCAGGTAATAATGACCTGACGATTCTTGCATTTCAGTCCCATCAGTGTACGTATCTCACACTTGCAGCAAGAGTTTGAGACTCTCTATCTGATGAATAAGTAATCCCTTCTAGACTTCTGTTTTCATTCCCATTGGGTGATTTTCTCAGAAGGAGTGATTTTCAGATGAACCACAATGAAAAAATGAAAATACCCTTCGAGAGGATATTTTATCTTCTATTTCCCAAAATATCTTTTTATCCTCTGTGCAATTTTTGTATTTAGTTACAAAATCCATTCCAGAAAGTGACAGAATGGACTATGACAACACACATACAGATACAGATGATACAGATACAGACACAAAGTCATGCAATGTTAGGAAATTTTAAAACCCATAGAAAAATGCAGATTGGAAAGATGTCCTGAGAATGGAGCAGGACAAAGTCATTAAGTGGAATTCTGGGCAATAAAATGGAGAAAGCCTTCAGTGTATCTCCAATTTTGGATGGTAGTCACAGTAAAATTCTGGCTACATCTCAGCCAGTAGCATGACTCCCACTAACGTCAATGGGGTCATGATTTCATCCACAATGCATGAAAGAGCCTGCCAGCTCTCCTGTGCTCCTGGGGAGAAGAGAAGGGCAGCACAGCCTTATACCTACCCTAAGTGACAATCAGCTCTCACATACAAGATCAGTCCAACCTTTGAAACTTTTCTCAGGACACTGCATTTGGTTTAGATTCACGTGGAAATCTGTGTTGTTATACAGTTTCCAAAGCCTGTATGTGTCGCCGGCTAACCACATAAGAAGTGGATTCCAGCATTTCCTGTGACATTTAGGAGGAAAGTCAAGCCAGCTCCGCATGGTTTTCAAAATCCCAGTCTTCACATAAAAGTTGTTTTGGGAGAAGGAGAGGAACACTTGAGTGCCGCAGGCACAACCAGTTTCTCAAGAAGTTGTTCTGCTCCCTGCAGTTGGCCAAGACAGAAAACTGCTAAATTACTATCTCCACCACAAGCACACATAAACTTTATTGGTTCAGAGAAAATAGCAAACCATTCCTGTGTTTCAGAGATTAAGCCAGACTTTTTGTCCCGTCTCTAAATAGAACATCAGTTTAGTTCATAGCCCCCTTTTTACACTTTTATGTTTTCCTCCTGGAACTTATGCTTTGCTGCGAATTAAGTAGTCAGCTCCCACATAAGGCCAAGTGTGCTTTATGACTCATGGTTTCTCTTCAGTGTTGACAAAACTTACCCTATTTCATCTTCATCTTTGAGATGAAAAAATTTGGTTCAGGGACCAGAGTTTTTTTTCTGAGATTGTAAGGGACCAATAATGTTCAGGGAGGTCTCAGGGAAAAGAGATCGTCTAGGCTTAGGGACAAAGCTTAGAGATGAGATCTTGCCCTGGGAAGCCCCAGGGTTCCTCAGTGAGTCTTGCAGCATGTGGGGCAGTAAGGATGCTGATCTGGCCCACTGGCAACACATCCAGAAGGAGCTTAGGGCTATATTCCACCGAGTAACACAGGGGCAAAGGATTTGGTGACATTGTGCACATGTGAGGCTTTGTTATAAATGCTGTGGTTAATCGCCATCCTTTGGAAGGGTGAAGTTGCAGAAACACATTTTAACAACCCTGAGAGATAATTCTTTCACAGATCTGCAGGTTTTTCTCCTCTTTAAACCATGCTTTCTAATTCAAAATGTCTCAAAATCATACTGCAAACTTGTATACCTGTAGGTCAGTTACAACCCAACATGGGATTCCTTGCACAGCTCCAGCAGAGCCAGCCATCGGCCTTCAGCTGATGTTGTTTCCTATTTACCAGCTTCAGCAATACTCGTAACATTACGTTTTCAAGTGGGCACCCACTTGTTCATGTAGCATTTGGAATATGCTGTGGCTCAATTTAATGCTATTTGATAAGGTGTAAAAGCATCATAGGAACACTGTACCTTCATGCCACGACTTCTGCATATATTTACAGCAGAGTCTGAGAAAAGTAGCTTTGAAAAATCTGTCGTGTGCTGTTGGTAGAACATTAAACCATGATTAATCAAGTATAAGCTTTTCTTTTCAGTGGTACTGGGTGAAGAAAGCAGCACTTGCTCTTTAAGAGGTCCAATCCAGGACTCTCTTGTCAGCTATTGTGTAGCTGTTCTGAGGGATGATATTGCAGCTAGTCACAACTTCTGACTCAAGACTTCTTACAATTGTCCTTTTCCCTTCCACACGTGAGGACTAAAGGCTGCACACTCTTGCCCTTTGAATGAGGAGAAGGAACAGACATGGATGGGTAGCTGGAAATACAGTCTAAAAGTCAGAACTGATGCTGTCATTTCTGCCATATGTAGTGGGAAGGATAGAGGTAGCAACTACTGGGTTTTGTTCTGCGTTTGTCCATTGTGTAAGGGAAATAGAGATCTCCACAGCTGGTATACCACTGAAATCCAACTGGTGTCCTCAACCACTTTAAGGGCTGGCATCAGGATGGAGCCACAGCTCAACACACAATTTGAGCTGGGAAAAACTGCCCTTTTCCTTTCCGCCCTAACTCCTGCTGTTAGCCATCCCCAGTTGAGAAATGGATTGTGAGGACAGAAGCACAAGGAGAAGAACTAGTGAGAAGTGTGCTTGCTTCAGGTTTCTCATTTAAAAACACAGAAGTAGCCCAGGACTTTTCCATGCATGGAAATGGCATGGAAGTTTTGAGAAAAAAAAAAATAGTTGAGAAAATTTCTTTAAAAACAAAGAAATAACACACCAAGATCCTTGCTTCGATCAAAAAAATGAACAGGCATGTTCATCAGTTAGTTATTATAAACTAAAAAGAGATTGGATTTACTCTGCCTAGGTTTAATATCTGTGACCCTTCAAACTCAACTGTTTAATAGAGCCCACTCGGCCTGTAACTGACTTAGCAGCCCCTCAAGGACAGGACCAAGGAATAAATGCACAATATCATATGGCGTGTTGAAGGATTTACCACTATTCTCAGTGTGCCTTTCTCAAAGGCAAATTCTCTGGTTCAAAATATATGGGGGCTCACTGGTTGAATTATAGGAACAGATACCAGTTTGAATACATTTAGCAACAATACAATTCCATTCATTTCCATAAACTGAATCTGGCTGGAGAAATGCTCTGACGGGAGGTGATGGTGACATGTATTGCTTTAATAAGTGTAGATGTTAAGAAAATTTTCAAAGATGTATGTTGTTAGATACCTGCCCTGGGAAGATGAAAATTAATAAGATCAGTCATATGTGACCAAGCCAAATTAGCTATAGCTAGACTAGGTATGTTTGGAACTACTATTTGTATAAATTCAGTACATTATCCTGACGACAAAACATCTTTCACAGTTCAACCAGATCCTTCCATAAGCCAGACTGAAGCTTTGTTCCCTGTCATGTAAAAAAATCACTGTGTTACCATGAACTGTGACTTAAGAATCCATTCCAGATAGATTTGGTTCAGTTACTGTCTATTAAAAATGTTGTCTTTTATGTGACTGAAGATTTCCATGTTCCTGAATAAAACAAGGATCTGTTCCTTGTAAAATAGAATTCAGTAAAATGGTAAATTGCTTAATTTCTAACCCAGATTAATTCTGAGAAATCCTTTGAAACAAAAGAAATCTTTAAAAAACAAGTTTTAAATCATGGCACAAGAACTGGGAAAATGAGAAACATTTGCTATCATCTGCAAAGAGGTGGCCATTTATCTGAAACCTAATCCAAACCTTTCCATTTGGTTATCACAGGTTCAAACCAGTGTTCCTGTTTCCTATAATTCATTTTCACAAAAAACAGAAGATATAAAAAACATAAAATATACAGTCTCTTTCATAAAATTACTTTATGAAGGCAATGCTACACAATCATGAAGGAAAGTGATGTGGGACTTTGCCCTTGGTTAAGTCAAGGACAATGCAGTGTGAGAGCTGCAGAGTACTAGTAGATGCTGTCCAGAGTTCACCAGCTAATAGATAACATAGTCTGAATGAAAAATGTTATTCAAATTTTATTACTTGAATGAAATTGCTTTTATTGAAGGTAGGTTACAAGCCTACCTTCGAGGAAAAACAACATCAAACCCAGAATATGGTCTCTCAACATAAAATGTCTGTGTTTTACTGATTATTGTAGGACTGATATTCACCTTCAACTGCTTCAGTTTTTACAATTTTTATATGTGTTATAGAGAAGTTACTCACAACTTTGATGAATTAATTATCTACTTGGTAGTTATTTTATAAATGTCTTATCCCTCTATTTAGGCCTGATTTGTAAATACTGAGATGACTGACCTCCATTCAAAATGTGTATTATTGAATTCAGGATCATACATCATGTGCTTTCGTTTCACATTTTTTATCAGCAAAATTTTTGATTAAAAAAGGGCTGTGGATAAGCCGGAACAGAATATAAAAATTTGAATGAATTGGTAATGAATATTTTCAAAATGGGCAAATGTTCTACTGCACCAACTGACACTGACAAAGGAGAATTATTAAAATGAGCATATTCAAACATAATTTTCCTTTCATTTGCTGATTTTGAAAACTGAATATGGTCTTTGTGAGAGAAAGTTTTTTAACTGTTTTCAATGACAACACTTTTTTTTAACAAGGAACTGAGCTGAGATTGCCAGCTTATTTCATATGCTAAACCACAAAGAAATGACCCTGTATTTTGCTCACAGTTCTATATATTCTTAAAATTTTTTATAAAGCTATTGAAATTAATCAAAATGAGCACAAATAAATTAGACTTCATTTCACACACCAAATGTTTGTCGTAGGAAAATTTGGAACAAAAAAAAAACAAGTCCAGGAAGCAGATAAGCTTTCCTGTTTGGTGCAGAGAAGCAATGTTGCAATAACTACTTTCTTTAAATTGGTCTTTAGCAGTGTATTTCTCAGATAAATATTTAGCAAAAAAAAGTCTCATTGCAAAATCTGGAAGCTTATTGCTAAAATCAGCTATGAATTTTGGTCTTCCTTCTTGATAGAGGCAGAACTGTGTCTTCTGCAAGACAAGAATTTTACAGCCTTGAACAGGCAGACCTTTTTGTCCAGAAAAATAGATAAATTCCTCTTTAATGCTCTGAAAACACATATTTGGTTATCAGGCAGTGTAATCTCACCAAACAATAATACTTTTTCACTAGAAGAATATAAATGATCGCAGACCAAGTCCATCCAATGTGTGTTTTACATGTACAGCTAAAATACATGTTATACAAGCATATATTTACAATGAAATCTTTCATTTCTTTCAAAGAAGTTACTTACTTATGATCTATGTATTTTAAACTAGGCATGCTATCTCTTTATAGTGTACTAATATATTCTGTTAGCCTGATCAAAAACGGGACATAGAAGTCTAAAATTTAAATTAAGCAAGAAAGTGGTGCCTCAGTCCGCATGGGTAATCAACAACCCTCTCTTCCCCAGCTGGGTTTGCAGAGATATGAGAAGCCTCGGCCAGGTCTGCACCTCAGAAGAGCTCAGCAGAGCCCTTCAGTGCCCTGTGTGACTTGGGACTGATAAGCAAAGAAGCTTCACATCAAATCCGTACCCAGAGGAAAATGGTCCTTCTCCATTTGAGTGTGTTTATCAATATTGTGAGATCATGCATAAACTCATCCTGCCAGGGACTGATACAATCCTTAAAAATGAGTGGCAACATTTCTATAACTGAGAAGTACAGTGCCGTGTCCAGAAATGTCTCCTATTCCAAGGTTACTATGCTTTCATGAAAAGTATTTAGCCTAAAGGTCTGATGTCCTAGCTAAGTGCTCTGACCACTGGAGTACCATCTTAAAAGTGGGAACAACAAGTCTGCCCACTTCATCTGAGTGAAGTTTCCATCTCCAAACAGATGACTGAACAGGAACAACTGCCCCAGGGACTTGCTGGAGGTCTCATCATTGAAGGTTTTCAAGATGAAGCTGGACAGGTGCTAGATAATCCTATATAGGCTTCTTTTCCCGTAAAGAGTGGGACCAGATGATCTTTCAGAGTTCCCCATAAGCTGAGCTGCTCTGTGATTCTATGAACCCTCTCATTTCCACTATGTGCATGACTGAGGACTAGAAATCATTATGTAAGTACACCAAAGACCACATGCCTATTAATTAGCTTAAGCTGTTTGCTGCCTGTAATGAATCTCATTGTCAGGGAATATTCAGGGTGTGTAATGAAGTTCTGTCTGAGCCGCAGTCCAACTTCAAGAACATCCTTAGGCTTCAATGTGTCCCTGCTGGTGAGGAGCAACCTGCTATGTCCAGGTACACTGATAAGTGGGATCATAAGACATACACTTTTTTGAATAAACTAAGCATCATATCGTTACTTGACATTCTTCAACACATTTTTTGCTGTCACCATGTCCTCAGCTCCCTGTTTGCAGGGCCTTCTCCCTCCTTCAACATCCAGGTTCTTACATCCAGCTGCTTTCCAATACATTGTTTAAATTAGGCCAGGCAGCTCTATGGAAAGACCTACATCTACAGATTACAGCAAAAATCAGTATTTCATCAGAAATTACATCACATGTTTTTAAAAGATCAGAGGGATTTGTGGGGGAAGGGAGGGAGGTGGCAGGCAGGAGTGGGGGGAATTGCTGCTGTTTAATATTATTCTTACTATCCTTTCAGCTTTTACTGGAAGGATCCTAGCATATCTTATTTAGTTAGCGAGGCAAGCATGCTAACTGGTCTATAGCTGCGTAGAAGACAGAAGATAATCCTTTGTCATGTTGGCACAAAAGCCTTAGCTGTGATAGTATGTTGGAAGTGCCCCTAGAGACTCATATAATTGGTGGAAGAAGCTTGCAGAAGAGGAGACAGAGGCAGAAGAAGAGACTGACCTGGACTGCACTCATGTTGCTGTGTACTGAATCTAGCCATCTGGAGTGCAGACAAATGTTTTTATTCCAAGGTTCTACTTATTGATGAAATTGTTTTGTTGTTCAAAAATTGTTGTTTTATTAATATAACAAATTTATTATGGTTATGTGCAATCCCTTTTACTGCACCTCTGTTACCTTTTCCCCCATTGGTTCTTTGTAAAACCTTTCCCTATTTGTCCTTTCTCACTTCCCATAAATGGTTTTTCCCTTTTCCATGTTTAGGTTAATTCATCCCCTATTTCTATATTTGGCCGCTCCTTTGAATACTTCTCCCAGTCTCCGCCCCTAGTTCTAGCAAGTTCCTTGCTCTCCCTGTTTAAGCCCGCGTTTATCTTAATAAAGGGCTATTTTGTGTCACACTGTGACTTGCATGCGGAGTAGTCATTCTGGGTCTTGTTTAAGGGGGGGTTACAGCTTCCCTCTGTCAATGGTACAGGTAAGGTCACCTAAAAAGGCAGGCACTTTACTTGACCATTTAGCTAAGCTGAGGCCTGCTTTCATAAGGCTTTTCATCTGCTCAAAAGATCAGTGAGGTTACAAATGAAAAAGTGTTTATAATTCAAATGCCCAAGGCTGGACCTGGTTTACAGGAACTTTGAGCTGAAATGAAAACCATTCAGAGTTCTGATTTCAGCTGATAAAACTGGGCTTTGGCTTTTAATTTCCATCTTAGATACTGAGGTGCAAATGCGGATTCAAGGAGACTCCCATGACTGATCTTAGATAGCCCTCTAGAAAAGGGCTAGAAACCAGATGCAGAGAAAGAAAGTCCCAACATATTAAGAAGGAAGGAATTGCTCAAGACTTTCAGAATGAAACCTCGGAAACATTAAACATGTGCAAATTCATTCCGTATCCTGGACTCTTGGAATCTAAGACCAGAAAAAAATGAGCATAACATTTCTGAGGTGAGACCTCTGTTAAACACTTCCCAGACTTTTCTGCACTGGGAAACTTCTGCAGTAAGCAAAACCAAATGGAGAAAAGCAGACAGCGTTTGAGCATCCAAGTTCTTTAGGCATCTTTGGATATCTTAATGGTGATGAAAACAATTTTCACAACGAACAGGTTCTAGAAAATAAATGCAATGTATGTTAGTATGTATAAAATGTAATGAAGCAGACCAATCCTAATTGCATTAATTCCCTTTTCCTGATTGGATTTTATTCTGGTTAAAGGAAACTCAAATTAGGTGAACTATGTTATATAGCCTTCAACTAAATAAAATACACTGAAGTAAAATATAATAGTTTGTTTGCATGAGTATCACGGTCTCCTAAATAAAAGGGTTAACAGACCATTATGTAGTATCAAGAGATAATCTGAGCAAAAGAAACACCAAGAGGTATTTGATAAAGATGAAAGTGTTGACTTCCAAAATTAGAACCTTCGGAGAAAATTTTAAAGAAAGGCCCCTCTAGTGCAGGCAACAGTTGGAGAACTTTAACCTTTTACATATGACTGTAGTAATTATCTCCTATATTATCAAGTTGTATAAAATGACTTGCAATATCCAGGAATGGTAACTCAGATCTTCTGATCTTCCTGCTCTCTACTTTGTTTGACTACCCATAAAGCGTGAATATTTTGAACTTTAAGGCAGTAAGTGAAACCAGATGATTATTTATTAACAACATCCAGCTGGGAAGCACTTTGATGGCAGAAAGCAAACCTTTTTCAATATATGCGTGGCCAGATTCTTTTCATGCTAATTGAGATTGACTGCTCTTCTCTAAGGCTCCCCTGCAGCATGCAGTAAAACACACTTTTCATTTAACAGCTCAACATGCCAACATGTCTTGAAGCACTCTTCAACAAACTCTCAACACACTGGGCAGTTCTCATCTAAGTCACGCAGCTTCAAAAATTACAACCTTTTGTTGTTGGGGTGTCCAAAGAGTGAAACTGAAGCAGGAATCTATTCCTCCATGGATCTGTATTGCTGGGGATGTCCAGAAACCCCAAATGCTGGCTGCTGCTGGGTTTTGTGAGGTGTCAGACAACTGTCATTCTCACAAGGACTGTGGGCAGGTTGGGCACATATTTGGGACTTGTGATAAGGCCACAGACTTTGTATTTCACTGATCAATGTACTGTATGAATAGTTACTAAACTGTGAAGGATGATGAAATACATGCAAACAGATCCTGGGTTTTATATCAGGATGAATTCTACCACCAGCTTGCTGACCACATTCTGCCCAGAATGAGAACTGGTTTGTCCTTAATGGGAAGGAAGATAGATTTTTTTTCATTGGAGTCTACTGCTATATTGACACTAGTGAATCAAATGTTCCATGGACCTTTCTCTGGCATCCAAGCCAACCAGCACAGGAGACCCCTCACCCATCTGAACAAACCCTCCTATACCAGGTATTTTCAGTATCCAGAAATATTCCCTGGTACTGTGCAACTTACTGGTACAAAGGTAGCCTATGGGAGACGGATTGAACCCTTCCACTGAACATGCATTATAAGAAACCCTACTGACAGTCAGTTAGTACATAATGTCAGAAATGTCAATCAGGACAGAACTTAGCCAAACAGAGCCTATTCAGCTTCAGCTATGAACATAATTGGCTTTCTATGAGGTGTTTGAGAGATTTGATTGCAACTGCTTTGTAGACCTGCGGACCAGTAATTGAATACTCAGGGCAATTGCAAACATGAAAGAAACCTTCCTTCAGCCTGCACACCGCTATCAAGTTCCGTTAGAGAGAAAAATATGCCTTTAGATCCAGTAACAGCTCTCTGACTTCATTATTGCTGTCTCCTTTGCACTTGGACTTCAGAGGCTTATTTGCCTGGTGCTGAGCTTAGAGAAATGTCTTTGCTTCATCTGTAAACACAAAGGCATCCCTCTGCACAGATGGTTTCCAGTCACTGCATTTTTCATACGTGTGCATACATCAAACCCCAGTCTCAGTTCTCCAGCCTTCCTGCCCTACAGACCTTTGTGCCTTGCCAAGACATTGGAAATCCCTAGGAGAACACAGATCCTATTCAACTAAATAAAAAACAACCTCAACACAACTACAAATGTTCAGGATAGAAAAACAAGGCAAAATATGCTTTTCTAATTTATTTTCTATATTTAAAAAGTGCACTAAACATTTGCAGTCTATTTGTAATATTATGACTTCCTTCACTGTATAGTTTTAATTTGTTTGTCTTATAGTTAACCATTATTGCCTGTTGTTGTCTCCTACTTTTATCCAGATTCAGAGCAGACCTTGAAGACTGCCTCACTGTTTCAAGATAGAATTTATTATGATAGCTGCCATGGATATGCACTGCTAGATGTTGATCTGTTTTAAGGAGAGATCAACATTTGGCGAAGTAAATGAGATAATTCCTGTCTTTAAATAAAGAGATCTAACCCTCAAAGCACATTCCTATTACAAGTAGACACATTTACACATTTTTTTGCTTGACCTCAGTGTAATTGTGTGGAGGAGTGGAGACTTTCAGTCAGATAATGAATGTAACCCATGATAGAACACTGTAGTGCAATGTTTTTTCTGGCATGAGTTTAGGATGACTGCAGTCATTAAGGGTGAAGCCATATTATTAAAGGACATGCTCCCAGATTAAGTAGAAGAAACAAAAATAAGAAATCTAATTCATAAATGTAAAGATACTGAAGTTAACTTTAAGGTTAGTAATTTTATATATATATATATGTGTAATATGCATATTCTTTGTATATAAAAAGCATGTATGATATACGTGTAATACGTATGTATGTAAGATAGAATATATTTATGTATGATATAAAGACTATAAAGAAGCTCCATGGACCTGACTCTGTTCCATGACTACTTGTCACAACATGCTAAATTTCACCTGTATGTTATCATTTTGATCCCCTGCATTCCACTGCATCTCACATATGACCAGCTCTGTCCAGTTACAAATGGAAGTTTTCAAATATCTGGATTCAGATTTGCTTTTTAAGGCTGTAATATTTTCAGCACCATTGATTACAACCCAGTGCAATTGCTACTGACTGTAGAATTTTAGCCTAATGATGAGTGATAAAAACTGTAGGATGCTAAAGTAACAAAGTGAGGGTCAGGATTGAGGACAGCAAACAGAAATGTGTGTGAACTGACACTGAGGCAGCAAATAATTAGCTCAAAGGCTATGTTGACACTAACTTAAGCAAGAAAGCATCTGTCCTCCATCTGGCCACCACTGATAACATCTCAAACCCTGAAAGGAAGGAACCTGGCCAAGGTAACTGCCAGATGTTGACTCACAACATCTTGGGATGTTTGTCAGAAGACTTGGGGAAGCAAGCATGGCCACCTGCAGATTTGGGTGTGCTGCAGCCTTTATTAAAAGTCAGCTCCAGTGCAGAAGGTTTGTCCAATATCGGTGCCTGAAAAAAACAGGGCTTAATCAGAGACCTGAGCTCAGACTGTAGGACAAAATAAGTAGATTTTCAGAGAGCAGCAGTAGAGTCATAAATCTTATTCCTAAGTATCTATTCTCAGGCTAGTAGAGTCAATAGGGTTATTCCTACGTAGCTTGTCTTGTGTAGGATGACCTAATAACCTGAAAAGCAAGCTTCTGTCAACTGCATGCAGCCACAAAAGAGTTAAATTATACTGATGATTTAGTAATGAATTGCAAACATCAATGTTTGCATTATTCTTGGATGAGGAGAACATTAATTTTATCTTTTCTTTCTTGATCTTAATGGTCATCGGTTTCCATGCAGAGGAGGCTAGTTTCTATTACTACACTATATACTTATATGTAACTTATATGCATAAACTTATTCATGTTTATATGCAGGTTTGAAAAGCTGCACATACTCCTATGCTACATAGTCCCTAAGCAATAGTTGAGACTCACAAAGTACTAAAGTGCAGAAATATGTGAAAATCCCTATTGATTTCATCAAGGCTCCTCAGAAAGTGCAATAGTCCTTCCCCAGAAATCCGCTTAGTAGCTCTGCCCTTCATCCTGCAGAGACCCTTACTACCTTTGCAGAGACAAAATATTTTCTGCAAGCCATCTCCAATTGTGTTCCTGTGGGAGAAGCAAGGAACTGCTCAGTAATTCCTCACTGAAACAAAACTAAAGATTTACTTTAAAGCTGAGGAAACAATACTTTCTCAAGGATACATTTCCTCTTCAGTTACTTCTACTGGGAAGTAATTTCTGTCTCTCTCCTAGGATCAGAGAGTGTCTAAAGGGGAGTTTAAAAGCAATTTCTGTCTTGAAAAGACTAACAGCAAGGAGTACAACTTCAAGTTTATTTTTCTGTGATGATAATAGAGATGGTTTTCTTCTCTCTTTCCAAGATGTTCCATAACAGGCTGAGAAATGGCAACCTTACCTCAAATTCCAGTCTTGTGCACTAGAAATATTACAAATATTGGCCCACTATCACAAAACAACTACTAAGCAAGTTAATGTTCTGAAACTTGATTTCCAGCACCTAGGGCCCAGAATACCCCAATGGCAGCCTAAAAAGAAACAGAGTCCACCATCTGACTGTTTCATTGGCATAGCTTATTTTGTTCCATACGCTTCACTATATACATCTCCTTTTAGCTATAAGTACCAATCAGGTTTTTATACCAGATTTTGGCTAATGAATATTCCACTTGCTTTAGCAGGAGATTTTGAGTTTCATGAAAATATTTGGAGGCCACCAAAGCAGGTGAACAGGCCCAGTGAAGCATTGGGAAGCTCCAAAAGGCAAGAAAAGTGTTTGCAACATCACAAAATTTAAATATAAAGGATAGAAAACTCAAAACTGGGGTTGTTGGGAGGGTGAAAACACAATATGAATGCTCACTCTGCATAAGAGTCACTTTCCAAAGTTCATTACTGCCTAATTTGGCATTTTTAAGTAGTCCTGAGCTTCCTTTCTCGTAGAGCCATGAGAACATGGCTGAAGTAAACTCCTAGAGCTCTCTGGTTTGGTCTCAAGTGAATCAGACCTACCCATGGAAATGGCTGACCCATAAAATCTGGCAATTCATTTAGTGAAACACAGCTCTTCCCTATTTTACTTCTAAATTTGGGAAATTTAATCCAAATCTCTTCAATGTTACCACAAACTTCTCATTTCTTTGTAGGTCCTCATAACTGAAGATAGGAAAGTATTTCTGCTTTTAAATTGTCAGTGAGACATCTCACTATTTTTGACATATCTGTTAATCATAGGAACAGATCACCACAGATATCCACCAGACTATCTCTTTTCAATCTGGGAATAACATAAGGCAGCAAATTATAGCCTTGCACTCATTCCTGAATTTAAGTCTTCCTACCATCATATGCCAATAACAAATCTAAAGGTTGGGCTTGCTGGGGCTTTTACCCAGAAGCAACAGTTTCCAGGGCAACATTGTGTTAAATCTCCCATATTTGATGCATGAGATACTGTAAACACTTCATATGCTCCAGTTCTCCAGGTTATCAGTACTGTGTGACTGCAGTATTTAAAAACAATTAAATCAGTAATTTAGTGGATTTGGTTCTAAAAATCACTGATAAAAATGGAAAAGCAGAATTGCAGAATTATAAGACATCAGAAGTGAGATCTGGAGATCATTTGGTCTAACATCATACTCAAAGTGGGGCCAGCTTCAAAGTTACAGAAGTTTGCTCAGTGCCATCTCTGGTCAAGTTTTCAATATCTACAAAGGTGGAGAAGATTCCACCGTTTCTGCGGGCAACCTGTCCCCACGTTCCAGCAAGTTCTTCAGACACCCAGTAGTTTAAACTGGGTGCAGACTTCACAAATTTCTGCCAATAGGAAGAAAACTTATAACAGAAGAACCTACAAAAACCTCTTGCTCAGAAAGATCCTGGGAACAAAACCAATGGCAAAACCTTGTCTATTCGCAACCAGGGGATTTCATTCCTGAATTTGACTTGCCGGTCAGTCGAAATATGAGTCTAAATATGCCACTCGATCCTCATTTTCCTCCATACCAGGAAGTATAAAATAAAAAATTTAAAAGGTTAAAAAATGAGTTCATATTAGACATCCAAAAACTTCATGAAACTGGAAGTAATAATCAATCCTCTGAACAGCTAGCATTCATCACACAGAGAGAATACTAGGTGAGCCTGGAACCTGGTCCAACAATGGTCAATTTTGACATGACAACTCCACGAGTTGAAGTTTCTTTAGTTATTTACATCTCTCTGTCACTGTTACAGCTCAGAGGAGTTAGTCCAGTAACAAGAGTAGAAAGGCAGAAATAATCTACTTTAAAAATTTCAAAGGAGCAGGCAGTGTGCGTATAGTTTGTAAAGATTTACACATCCAAAAATCTGTAATTCAAGTATGATAATAGTGGCTAATCTTTTTTTTTTTTTTTAATAAGGAAACAAAGAGTGTGGAACAAAACATTAAAAAATATATGCATCTGCTACTAGTGGTATAATGTATCTAGAAAGTGAAGCTAAACATACATTTAAGAGAATAATAATAATAAACTAGAACATTTTACCAAGTTCTCTGTCTCTTGCAAACAGTTTGGCTAACATAGAAATTAATTCAGAAAGTCCTATGGGCAGTATTAGGAAAAAATATGATTAGAAGATTACAATGGTCATTCCTGCTCATTTCCAAATGTGGAAAACAGAATTACAATCAGAATAAAACACTCTTGCTAAACTGGGAAATAGCCTCCCAAGACACATACAAAAAGCCTTTTCATTTGACTATTTAAAACAGAATTAAATTATCTAGATGTACTAAAGATATATCCTGTCTTTGTCAGGTTTTGGTGGGTGGAGTAAGTCCTTTCCAGTTCTAATGTTAAGGTACAAAGCTGTTAGGATTATCTTCCAGTAATGGGGACAGGGCGGGAAGAGGAAGCCTGGACGTTTCTTATCTCTAAAAGCTGTGTCCTGGTTGAAACTTGAACATAATATGATGCTTCTGAGCTCCACCAGCAAAATATTTGCATTGCTTTCAAAGTGCTGTCAAGAAAAAGCACTGATGGAATAAAGCAATTGGAGATAGGAGTAAAACAAAACTGAGATCTTGATTCCATTCCAGAGTTTTTGATGTTGCAAGCATGTTCTATGGCTTCTTACAATTTTCTGGGCGGTAGCTATTAAATGGTGCCTCATAAATCCCTTTATACTCTTGGCAGATCAGAGTTTCTCAAAGGGTCCTGTTCTGTGTTTCTTCTTTCCAGGACAGGACAGAGTTTTAAGAATGTTGTTGCCAAGGCATTTTAAATCAAAAATATGAAAGTGAAATAAATACTTGTTTTGCATTAACACCTTGATCTCTGCAGAAGTGAGATACCTTCCAGGTCCAATGGCTTTTTTCAGCCAGAAACCAGCTGTAGGTAATTGACTCAGATCCAAGGTGCAGCAATAGAGTATAAGTCTCTATTACCTATGTAATATCTTCCTTTCCTTTTCTTTAATTCTCAGCTCACTTAATTCTCATAGCTGCTTCCAAAGGAACAGGTTCCCAGAAGAATGGTGTGTGGCCATTGTCCAGCAAATGAGACAAGAAAATCGTCCCTTTATGCGTCGACTGGGGTCAAAGAGTGGTCGCTCGGAAGCAGCATGATGTTGATCAACTGACCTCCTGCCTGGATGGGACAAATCTATTTATTCAGGTTACTTTTTAAGTGTTACGCACTTAGTAACAATGTTTGAGCATTGGCTCCTGGAGCTAGAGTCGGACAGATATTATATCACTCTCCACCCCCTTTAAAAGCCCCCACATTCCACAGGAACTCTGCCCATGGGCAGATGGATGCTGTATAGCCATGGGGCCGTGACAACAGCTGTGCTGCAAGAACACATATTATTACACTAGTGACTCTCAACAGGAGATCTGAAGTGATATTAATTCTCATCTCCTATTTTCTCATGCATGAGATGTAATTCATCTTATGAGTACTAATATTTGCATGGTAATTAAAAAAAGAAAAAAAGACAGTAGAACAAAATAATAGTAAAGTGTCTAAATAAGCACTGAAAGGAGTTATTTCCTATAAGTGTTACTTTTGTCTATTCAGTAAAAATTTTTCAGCAAAACTGAATTGTGAATGTTGTGATATACAAAATTTGATTCTGGATTTTCTGCCAGATCAGTACTTTTTAATGCCCATAGAAATAAAGTCCACAACAGTATTCAGGTCAGTGGGGCAATGTCATGCTGAAGTGACAAGAACCTTTTGAAGATGGTCCCAAATAGATCCCCTTCTGCAGCAGAAAAAGCAAAATGAAGCAGGGAGGAGTTAAAATGTCCAGATATGGGCAATGTTGTTTTGGTTTTGTTTTCATAAGGATTTTTATTTTGCCTTTCTTCTGAAATATAAAGTATTTCAAGAATTTCTTGATTATATTTAAATATGACTGGATGAGCCAGATGCCTGAAGTAAAATGCTAAGTATTTAAATCTGGTTTATATCCCCTAATCATTATTTTGTCAAGGCTCTTGCAAGGTACAGTAAAAGGAAAAAGATAAATGACACTGGTAAGTAACCCATTCAGAAACTTTCAAAAGCTGAACATCAGATTGTTTGAACGAGAAAGGCAAGCATATTTTTAAGCACAACCAGTTTTCTTAGCCTATAAAAAGGTATAAGCTTTTGCATAGGAAATGAAACATAATTTACAAGCAAAATAAGACAAATACCATTTAACAAACACCATTGTCTTTTAACATGGTTATGTTTTCATTGTTAAGACAAGAAGGAACTGCTTTTATATGTAGCAGTGGTCTTGTACCTGTCATTTTAAGGCAAAAAGCAATATAAAGTTTGTAGGGAAAGCAAATATAGGAAAGATTTCAGGCGTCTGAGATCTGAAGAAGAGCACATGTGGACAAAAGTTTTTCTGCTTCTTCCAACTCCACCTCTTGTGGATGTTGGTATGTATAACTACCCCCTTTGAACTTTGTGATTTTGACATCAAATTTACTTTTAAATATCATAAATTAGAAAGTACACTTTTGACTATTCAGAAAGTTAATCTGTACTAGGATAAGACGTAGTGTGTAATAGCTACCACATTCAAAATCAGACATACTTATTTCGTATAGCAGCATCTACACAGGAAGCTAATTGCAAATAATTAATTAAAAATAGTTATTTAAAAATAAATTTCTGTGTGTAAAATTCTGCAGGATAATCTTAACACTGACAGAAGTTTCCCTGATACTTCAGTGCCATGGAATATGATTGGAAATTGATTATACATAGCACAAAACTTTGATTTAAAACAAACAAATTTTTAAAAGAAAACACAAACAAAAATGTCCTTAATTCAAGCCTCTTCTGTTTGTGAAACTCATCATCTTCCTACTTGGAATGCTCTTCAATTTGGCAGGTTAGTTTAATCTGTTAATATTTACATTTTCTTAGTTCAAATATTTTGACATCTCAATGATGAAGATGTGATATCTGTTATTTTGGAATGGAGCTATTTTTTTTCTTGACAACTGTTTCCTGGTTATACTGAGCTTGATGTCACTTGATGCAACACTGTAATGCTGTGAAAAGCTGGTTAATAATAATAGCTATTTAACTCTGATTTTGACCCCCAAAACAAATTTTTACTAGAAAATGGAACATCAGCTTTTTGAAATTTTGTCTCTGTTTCTTGAAAAACAAAGACATTTTACAGTAAAATGCAATCTGCACCACTTCTGACCAAAAAACTTTTCCTGAATTCTAGGTAACACATGGGTTTTGCCTGTTAATGGTTCTCTCCAGTTGGCTTTTGGTAGTCAGGTACTGCTGGAAAGTCCTGGTAAACAAGGACTACTGCTGCCAAGCTTTTGGACACAACTCCTTCTGGGAGAAGGATAAGAAAAGATGTGCAGAGCTGCATTTATTCATTCTTTTCTAAGAGCACATTGTAAAAAAACAAAAGGGACATCCATAAAGAGGCAACCAGGCAAGAAAAATCTCTGCAAAGCTCTGCTAGCTCTGGAAAGGAGAAGGAAATTAAAATCAATAAATACTATTATGATGACAGAGACAAACACAGCACTATGTATGAAAATCCACTTTCATCCCTGACCACAAGATAAATGAAGACCAGTTACCATTTAACCCACATCTGCATCACAGAACCTTTTGAAAGGTACTTGGTAAAATAGTCTGTTTACCCTCCCTTTCTCTTTTCCACCTCTTACCTCCTTTCTGGTCCACACTTACTGCATTCTCTGCTGAAGACATTAGATAATGTCTTCCATCGTACAACTAGGATGTCAAGTCCAAAGCCAGGACATGTCCAGAAGAAGGAAATCAACTTTACTGATTGAGAATGGCAGAACTCATTTTTATTACAGTGTCAGAAATCATATTGTTAGTGAAACAAGAGAGGTACCATGGTTTCTAGTTTTGTTCCTTATATCAAAATGAACCACGTGGCTCTTCTAAATAAACAGGGGATTTCTCACTTGCACTCACCTGACGTGCTTGCATTTCACGGAGATGAATGATTGTTGCAGCAATTGCCAGGATGTTGTGTATGATGCTTCTCTCAAGAAATGTTGCAATGCATGGGGTCATACTGCATAGAATCTCTTGGTAAAATATGGCTTTTTACTATCAGAAGTGTTTATTGTTGTGAAACAATACTGGAAGTTGTTATATTGTTAACATGGAGTGTGCCAAGTCTCCAGCTTGAACATTTTCATAATAAACACTAAGGAAAAGAAATGACTTATTGTACCTCTGTACAAATTCCAGTCCTTTCTTATTACCTCAAGGCTTTGTAAGCAGGTACACCAACCCTCATAGCATCGTTTCCTGTTGTGGACTCAGTCTCCATTCCTGCTACTGATTTGGACATTGAGCCTGAACAAACTCAATATGTCAGCCATAAAATATATTAGGAATACATTCTTTTTAGGCAAAAAATTTACCTTCATCTGAGACCTTATCTTTTGAATTTTTATATCTATTTCACAACTTCTGCCTTGCTGTTGTTAAACTCATACATGAGCATGCATTCAATTTTGTGTGAGTTTGACCTGGTCCACAAATGAAATGAGAATAGACAACAGCATTGTGTGACTTTCAATGGAAATTTGCTATGAGATAACCAATATAGTATTCAATGTTTCAGCTATCTGTTTATCAGTTCTGTGAGTTACGTACCATGAACTTCAAGTGTTGAGTTGCAGACCATTACAAGCAATGTAATTATGAATTCTAGGTCAACAGATCAACTCAAGAAGTTAATCATGAAGTAAAGGAACTAGGAAGTGAACGGTACCCTTGATAAGCAAAAATGTTAGTCTAAATAAATGTCCAAATTTCAACATGATATAATTTAGTTATCCTGCCTAAATTTCTCAACAGTTTCAACATGGTGTTCTTCTGAACGTCCACCAAACTATACTAAAAATAGGTTCTTTTTTGACATCACATCTTATTACAATACAATCTTTTTTTATCTTGGTGTACCTTTTCATATCTTTTGGGGGAAAAAATGAGCAAATCCTCAGTATAGGCATTATAAAAGTTAACTCAGGACTCCTTGACATCAGAAGATTTTTGCTTTTGAATTGAATTGAATATGTGCCTTGGACCGTTTATTATGATTTAAATCTAAGTAAAATACCAAAACTCTTAAGTCAATATTCCCCCGTAAAAAACCCAAACCATTTACTTTTCCACAGTCCCCATGCCCCAGAGGATCTAATGAACTCAGTCACTGCATCTTATGTCTTTTGAGCTGTGTGCTTCTGCCCAGCTGGTTGCCCCACAGCAAAACTCACCCAACAGGCAATGCCACAAAAACATGGGACACATACAGCTTCACAGTAAATCTGATAGGAAAAGTTTAGAGATTGTGTCCTGTGGAAAAGCAGGCAACAGCAGCAATTTAAAGTCAGGTCACTTAATGATGACAAGCAGCAAAGTTGCTACTTTTATTCTTGAAAGGAAGGAGAAAATTCAAAAGATAGATGGGATTTGCACGTCTTCCCAAGGGCATACTGGGATTCTAATTTTCTTGTTTTGTTTTGTTTTTTGTTTTTGTTTTTTTAGGAATCTGGGACTTCACCATCCATGGTATTTTGTGCATAAGTCATATTAGATGCCTAATCTTCAGTAGTATCAAATATGAAAAACTACGAAGTTTGTTTTACTTTGCTAACTTTCTATGGCAAGTTGCTAGCAGCAGGTTTCATTCTGAAAAGTTTAGCAGCTTGAAGTTCTTAAACAAACTAATAAAATTATTTGCTCTTAATGAGAAGGATGACAATCACATAAGAGGAGCAAATAGTTTACATGCTGTGTCAGACTAAATTCCTAAGACTTCAACCCCTTAAAATTGTTTAGACATCACAAAATCCTCCCGTTCTTTGGCTTAAATTAACTGTATTTCCATTAGCCCGTGTTCCAAAATAAATTTAGCATAGGAAGCATGAGATTCCAATTTCAATTTTAAATGTTTCAGGACACTTGAGGAGATGAAACTGAGACCTATTAAAATTCTTAAGCATAAGAAGCATAAATACAACAGAAAGTATTCAGTGTAGATCAAGTACAGATTATATAGAACATGTTTTCTACGGGATTTTGTCGGTATGTGTTAATCTTTGTGTATGTGTTAATCTGCAAAATATTTTCACATATCTAAAAATGTAGAGAGTTGCACAGAGTTTTATTACAGGGAAATAACCATTAGTAACAGCTCTTCTTGCTGGCCTTAGTACAGACAGAGCACATGTAGTTCATTTAAAAAAATAAGATGGATATTTATTGCGAGATGCTTTATAAAGTCTCCGTTCCAGATACGAAGGTTCTTGCTATTTTTCCACTGGCCTTTTGAGGCAGCAGCTATGTTTTTGCTTTGATTTAAATATTTACACTTTCTCAAATTCAAGACAAATACCTTTTTTGTTCACTGTTGTTAGTTATCTTTGATGGCATTGAGGGAGTCTACTGAACAAGCACATGCTGCTCTTAAAACAATGGTTTGTCTTAGAAACCATCTGAATCATCAACAATATCTGCAAGTATTTCTTCACTTTAAGATATAATTTAAACATTGTCACTCCATTAGAAGAAATGGGAACTTGCTTTTGTGTAATATAAAAAGAATATGAAAGCTAACCATGAAGGTTATGCATTTTTGATTCTGTGAAGGCTCAAACCTCAGTAATAGAATTCTGAAAGACAGATCAGCCTCCATGAAGAAAAATGTGCCCTTGGGAGTCTCTTGCAGGAACAGACCAAAACTAGTTGTTGTGATAGACCTGTGCTGTGCTGTTGATAAGATGGAGCAGAGACTGCAGTCAGGCACACCTGAGCAGCCCTGTTGGCTCTGAATGATCACAGAACAATGTAACCCATTGATCTATTCCTATGGAATTCCTTCTACCTAGGAATGTAGATTTTTACCCTTGGAAAATCAAGAGCCTGTCAAATAAACAAATCTGCCTGCAGCCTTCCGGTGCCAGCACTGCATTAAACATTAGACATAACAACATTCCTCCCCTACACAGCAAAATTCCCAAACCCTCACCAGCACCGGGCAGAACTGGCCTGATGCTCTGCAGCACTGCTGCAGAGCCGGAGTTGCAAGAGGCAAGGAGCCAGGTGAGGAGGCACGTAGTGACCCAAGTGAGCAGCAACCTCCCAAGTTTCAGTTCCTTTCAGCCATTCCCTGGGTCCCATCCCAGGAAAACTGACAGAGCAGAAAGACTCTTACTGATTTCAGTGGCCTGCAGTGCTGCTCTGAGTTGCAGTAATTTGATATTGTGGAGCACAGTCTGAAAACCTTTCATCTTTCCAACTGCTTTGTGTCCTGCAATGGTATTGTTTTAAACTGTAAACTTTAGGATACAATCTGTATATTCCTCCCTTTCTGGGCATCACTGAGATCACTGCCTGTATTTAGCACATAATACATTGTTTTAAAGTACTTAACAATGATTATTAGGATAATAATTTCTAAGAACAGGCATACTGTCCCCAATGTACTCAGCCAAATGGTTTCAGAAAATTGCTCCTCTGATCTGTCAGCACTTGCCACAGTTGGATTTATTTTTTTTTTAAAAAGTATAATAGAAATTTTCAAGTTCAGGTTTTAGTTGAATATTATCTGTAAGGAATGATGTGTTAGCCAAATTCCAGCTTGTCTGGAATATGAGTCACCTTTATACAGTGGGAGACTGAGCCAATAATGCTGACAGTATCTTCGGCCCTTCCCACTGACACCCTCCCGCAGAAGACCCCTGTTTCCCTCCCCCTTGTCCGTTTCACTCTCCCTTCCTTTCCAGCAGTGATCAAGCCAGCTCAGTTCCCCCCTCACAAACGTGAACAAGCCAATGAGCATGCTGTTGGCTGGAAAAGCCAGCACCGCTTCAGCACCGCTCAGAGACTCAACTCGAGTCCCTGCTGCTCAGTCAGAGGCACAGGGTAATTTGTTCAGCTGGTTTTGGGAAAGTGAGATGTCTCTAAAACCACCATCCCTTCTGCTCCCTGCAACCCTCCAACTGACCTTCTTTGCTCATCTTTTGCCCCAAGGTATTGTTTTAAATGCAGGAATGACAAGCTGGGCAGTCAGACCCTGTTTCTTCATCGCTTTGTATTTTCTTTGTACTTTGAGCACTGCACAAAATGCTAGAGGGGCCTGCTGTGTTCACATGCTTTGTGTATTTTCTGTACTTTTCTTCTCCCTCTCTTTGGAAAAAGCCTCTTGCCATGCAGAAGAAGAAGCTGGAGGAAAAACTGCTGTACTCTTTGGGAAAAAAAAGCATTTTTTAAATTAACTGTTTTCCTTTTTTGTCTCTCTTGCTCAAACCAGAGTTACTGTAATTTCTGAGTAAAGGTTACTTTTCTGGCCGAAGACCATGTAACGCAGAGATATTCATACAAACTAACCAATCTCTTTCAGAAATAATACAGCCATGTTAGGGCAGGGCTGCTAGCCCTGCTCTGGGCTAATTTGTTCAGTGTTTCAGAGGTTCAGCCTTTGATTGCTTTCATTCAAACTGGCTGTCAACAACAGTTGATAGACCACATCTCAATGTCATTATTTTGAAATGTTATAAGATGAGGTAGTGGCCAGATACTTTTTAACAGATATTAAATTGATATTTTATTTTTACTTTTTTTTTTCTCCCTAGGATTAGCTGTTTTAGTCACACTTGACTGCAAACATGCTTGTGAATCTATATCCCATTTTCAGTGTCTGCCATCTCAAGCATACTAAAATTCACAAAAATCACTTGATATGTACGATCCAATCAGTCAAGGTTAGCTTAGAGTAATGGAACAAAAGAGTTTAGAGCTGCTACATACATTTTTCCAGCTAACACAAAGTTATGCACTCTTGTTCCAACAGAACAGGGGTTTTTACAGGTTAATATGATGGGTTTGGAGCAACTTGGCCTGTATTTTCAATATCTCTGACAAGGTTTAATCACTTTCTCAATGTTACTGTTCACTTAAGTCAGCAGAAAATATTGCTGGACCTTCTCAGATTTTTGGTTTCCTCTCATGTTTCCTTCTAAATACAGTTTTTCTGCATCACCATGTCGAACACTAACTGTGCCTTCAACAATTTCTACCTGAAATGGGTAATACAGGTGGCAAAACATGGTCCAAGCCATCTGTGCTCACACACTCAGTATTTTGCTGGTTGGGTTTCATCTGAGCAGTAGCTATGGTGCTTCACTTAGCTGCACCCTACCTGAGGCTGAACAGGACTTTGTGATCAGAGTGACACAAACATAATCTAGAGCTGCTCTTAGCTCCACTGACCTTCCATTAAATGGTTAAAAGAACACACATGCATCTACCAAACTTTGCCAGGTTCATATGGAATATGAAATTTCATACTGCCATAGGAATAATATTCTCCATAGGCATATATTTTAGTTGGGTACATTTTCTGGCAAATTCTAATTTTATCAGGAGTTATTTATTGAAAACCAGTAGTCCTTCTTTTGGGTACCATCTTACCATCTTGTCCTATTTTGTCCTCAGCCAGCTTAATTATAAAACAGACCTGACAAACTTAATTTAGTCAGGCTTTTTTCATGTACCATATTACCTACATCTTTCAATTTTACAGGATAGGACCCCAGATCAGTATTTCAGATCCTTCTGCAGTGTGATTTCACCACTATCTTTAAAATGTAAAAATATCCATGCATTAGAAACAACCTCTATTGGAAATAAACAATCCTTTGCCAGTGCAATTTTTGATTACGTTCAAATTTAATTCTCAGACACATTAAATGTTCTCCAGAGTTTCAGCTAACTGCATTTCGTTTTCCTCTAGGGAGAGAAAGGTGCCGGTTTTCAACAAGTCAGTGTATAGCTGTTATGTTTACAAAGAAACCTCGGAAGTGTAGCCTAGTGTCTGTCTGAATTTGTAGGGAACATGCAATAACAAGTCCAAGTGTGAAAGAGTTTTATTTCCACTTATACTAAACCTGATGGCAACAAGGACACTTTAAATGTCAATGGTTCCACTCTTCATCAAAGCATGGAAGAAATGCAGAAACAGCTCATAGAAAAATAGCAACTTAGTGCATTTGAGTGATTACTCCTTGTAGTAGATCTTCAATCACACACTAATTTAATGGTTGCCAAGTAGTGCTGCAAAAGTGATATAACAATCCTCTGAACAAGAGTTCAAAACTAAAAACCCTTGGCTAGTAAGTTTTGCTTTTGTCTCTACTCTTTCTCCAGTTATGCAAACGTTTGAGTACCTAGAAATGAGCACACGATCGCACTTTGAACTGAGTTTGCTCAGCACACACGTAAAAAAGATTTCACATTTCTCTGCCATCAGTTTTGTTTTATTTGAAGAAAATATGCCTCATAACATAATTTCCATATGAACATTTTTCCCATACTATCGTTCACCATTACATTATATGTCAGGTTGATTGAGGCCACTGAAATTTTATAAGTAGTTTCTGCACATACAGTCTTGCCAAAACAAGTGCTTGTAAAAGCTCTTTAAAATTACCTACATTATTGAACCTTAAGTGTAAATTGGTACTACTGGAAAGTTTAAAAATCAAAACATTTTACCCCAGATGAGTACAGTTGAGCTGCATTCCATATGCAATTCAAATATATGTACTGTACTTTCTATTCTTCTTGCTCCATACATAGTTTGTGATTACTGAAGTGTATAAGAAAAAATGGAAACATTAAACACCTCCTTGCTGTGCTAAATAATGACAGTTCTGCTGAAACATGGGGATCCTGTATGGCAATGCTAACAACAATGGGAGAAGACCTTCCAACAGCCATTAAACACCACAAGAAAAATGGAGCACTGACCTGTGGAGGTTGCCAACTACTACAGAATTATTCAAGTAATGCATATGGAAGGGAAGCGCCATATCTTTAAATTATATCTATGCAAAACTGCAAAACCTTTGTGCTGGCAGGAACCTTGGAACCAGGAATGTGATTGTGTTTTAATTATGACCAGTCACATGTGGCACACATTGTGGGTGTGAAGCTTGGCCAGTCCAATTCACCACTCCATGAAAATACAAGCTATTTAGGTGCCCCATAAATAAAGAGAGAAACACTGCTCTCCAGAAGGTTACAGAGTGTCTTTAGACGACTGCTGTTCGTTTGTTGTGCCCAATTATGAGCAAATGTGATACTCCACAGACTGATTTTCTGGAAAAAGGTGGGGAAATCTGCTGAATATTTTTAATAAACATTAAAATTAACTTTTCAGACCTAGTGTTTTATATGCTAATGGCTGCATGCCAGACAAATGATTACTGTAAATGTGTCAGTTAAAAGAGTCCAGTGACAGGACCATATGTGCTCTACAAAGAAACTAGTTAAGCTGACCCTGATCAAAACCAGAATGATTGACTCAAAATTTTAGGAGCTCAGAAATACAAAGACTGGTTGAGATCTGAAATAGGTTTAAGAAGATTTCTATACTTGCTGTGATTCCACTCTCCCCCTCTGGACAACATCTACTTAAACCACATCTACATATCCTCCAAACCTATACAATATCTGTCCCAGGATACAAAAGCTTATACTCACTTTGCACACAAACCAAGCCCTTGGAGGTGCTCTTGTCACTGTAGTTGCCACCGGTGCAGCAATGATCAGAGACCCTTCTGCAAGCTTAGTGCAAAACCATGCACCTCCACAGAGGTGATGTTTGTGTCATCGGCTGCTGCAGGGAGATGCCAAAGGGGCCAACCCTGGAATCACATTGCTTTCTCAAAGACTAGCATGGCAACTCTCAAAGCAACATCTCATACACACAATAAGGGCATCAGTCAGACAACCAACACATCTGTAAAATTCTCAAATAGCAATATCTGCCGGCAAGTAGTTCAGACAGAGAGTGCATGTATCTGAAGTCCATTGTGTTTCCTCCAACAGAAATGAGAAATTCTACAAAGATGGCCTTGCTATATATTCTGAGTTGCTTTAGGGGTCAGCCTTTGAAGTACAGTAAGAGATAACATCAACTGAAAATAGTTGAGTATGGTTTTCAGAAGTAATTAATTTCCCTCATATCGTCAACTTCAAGAACTTCAATGTTCATAGTTTTCAGCCACAGAGCATGCCTTTTTAAGCAATCAGATGATGAAAGAGCCTGTGCATGTTGCTTTTGTTCAACAGCAGACCTGACTGTGATATACTTGAAGCCATTTATACTGCAGCACACATTTATTTTCACAATTTTCAGACTCTTCTTTTCAAATTACCTTCAAATATTCTGCCTCCTGAAAACTGATGATTTTTATTTCATCTTGGCAGAGAAATGAAAGAACACAAACTGAATCTATAATATCTAGCATTACTGTGCCTCCAAAAAATTCTGCAATAGCTGCAAAGCATTACTGCAAGGCACAGATTTTTGACGAAGGAATTCAAGGTAAGCTTCCACAGACACTGAGGTTTGATCCTGACCAGTCACCATCAACTGGGTAGAGACACTTTCTCTGTATGCAACTTAGCAAGAAGCCTTCATCAGCCTTCTGGAGGCTATTTGTATTCGCTTTATAAGCTCCTTTAAGAATCAGTCTTCAACTTCCTAACTCTTTTATAGAGAATAGGCAGTAAATACAGAGTGCAGAAGGACCAGAAGTCAGGAAACAGTCCTGGTGGAAGTATTAGTGCATCTTTAAGGGATTAAAGGTTTAAGTGCAAGAGTGGGCTCTATACCAGGGTGGAAAGGGTACACCAGTGGTGGGTTAGAAGCTGACTTTAAGGCTGGTCTTAGTTGATGCTATGGACATACACAAAGTGTCATTTATCCACTGGAGTAGTTCCCTAATCAAAAAAGTGAAGAACTAATTAAAATTCTATGTGTCCCCAATTGGTAAGAAAATGCAAGTGAGAAACATTTTCTCCTGTGTCATAATAGGACCTACTGAAACAATGTCCTAAATAAGCACACAGCAGGCAGGTATGGCTCTTTGCTGGCCTGTAGCCTGTTTGAATTAAAGTTTTTTGAATGATTATGCATCCTAAATTAGCTGAAGCAATCAAATAAAAAGTGTCATCATGGTTCACTTCAAGAGTAAAATAACACTATGCAGTAGGAGTTACAAAGCAGAGTTTACTGCGAGTGTGCTCAGAATGCCCAGAGTCTAAATAGATTAATCGTGTCTCCCAGTACCATTTCACAATGGGCGAAGTACTGCCCTTTAAAAAAGAAAAAAAAAAAAAAAACCCAATTATTAAAATAGATACACACTTGACTTTTGTACTTTTTTGGCATATCTTCAAGTGCCATGTCTTTCATGGCTGTGAAATTAGCAGCTGCTACAACTATAGACTTGTGGCTTGGCTTCTTAAGATTTCGTGGAACTGCAAAGTTTTTCCAGCAATGTCTCTCTTTGTATTCGTTGATTATGGTTTCCTTTGAGGTACCTCCACATTTTTATGTCCATTCCTTTAGTGTCTAGTCTTTCTTTCCATGTATTTACTTAGCTGTGGTCTCTGACATTCTTTCCTTTTTCTGGAAATTGATTTCACACCCTCTCTAAGCAGTAGTTTTATGTATTTTAAAGCAAGTTCAGGTGGTGTTTAGGTTTTGAGATGTATAAATTGTGGAGTTCTTTCTTTTGCTCTCTGAATTCTACCAAAGACCAGTCCTCTGCTTCTGACACTGTTGAAAAAACATCAGCAAAGAGCTGTGTTATTCTGGTCCGTGTTTACTTCCTGACTTATTTGGGGTTTTGGATAGTGCCACAGTAGTGCTGAAAGGCCTCAACAAAAGATGGTCCCTGAATTAAAGAGTGTAGAAGTGATTGTGTCAGAAGTCTATTAAGTAATGTCAAAACATGTAACAGAAGTTGTGAGATGACAGTACCATGAAAACTAATGTAAATGCAGTGGATGAAAACTCAATTAAAACCTCAATGCTGTTAAAACAGAATCATCCCTAGCTACAATGAAGGCAGCAGTTTCCTTTTAAGGACAACATGATCACTGAAGCGATGTTCTCGTAAAAATGCTAACGTGGTCCTTAAAATTATTCTAAACAGATACTTTTAGATAAGATATGGAAGCATTAAGGCAGTTGTGCACGGCAGTGGTGAGGCTTTATCTTGAGTACTCATAAAGTTCTGTTTACAAGAAAAGAACTGAATTATTTGAGCTTGTTTAGGTGAGCAGAGAAAAAGTTGAGACGGACTACGCGTGCTGCCTGAAATGTACATTCTTATGAGGACAGGCAGAGGATAGCTATTCAACCAGACAGCAAGGGATTATGAGTGAATGTACAAACAGGACAAGCTGCAGGCTGGAAGTTATCAGAGGCTCCCTAGCCAGCACAGCAGGCAACTTCTGTAACCATGTTGGCAGGACTAAACCCAGAGTATGCTAGGAGGAAGCTGGGTAAGTTTATGAGGGTCATTGTAAAACATACTGCTGCAAGAGAAGATGAAACTGCAGCCCTGATCTAGAGGACGAGGCAATAGGATGTATTGCAAAAGCTTTCTTTGTTCCACATGTAGATTTTGCTCTCATAAGCTCTAAGTTCAATGGCTCTTGACATCCCTACTAGTCTTTTGATCCCCATTTTGTGCAGAAATCCTCCAGTGCTTGAAGGGTCATAAGAGAAAGCACAAAAGCATTTGAGGAAAAAAAATTCTACTGATAAGCAACAAAGGATAATATCAATGATTCCTAAATGGAGGAGCCACGTAAAAGTCAATTTTTCCTAATGCTGAGGCTAACCCTATAAGCCAGTGGGAAACAAGGGTACTCAGTATATCACATAAAGTGTTCAGTGTTTTGAAGATTTAGCATTTCCTAAATAAATAAATTATTTCTGTGGTTTTACAGTTCAGTTCAGGTCTGCTGACATGAAAGGCAATGTTTTCACGGATGTCAGCAACAGAGGAACAGGACAGTATTTTAAGCAAATTAGGTACCTAATGAATCAAGTGTTTTGTCCCTATCATTCATTATGATTTTAAGCCAGATTCAATGTTTCATTCAAAAATATTTCTTCTCCTGTGATAAAAGGCTCACTTCTAAACCTTGAACTTTTTCATAAAAAGCTTTCAAGTTTTGCTTTTAATCTCCAAGGTTTTCACTGAGAACAAAAATTTTGAATTCTCCTTTTGGCTTTCCCTATCATTTTCTTCTTGTCACTGAGCATATTGAGAGAAATTAACTCAGGATCCTTCCTCACAAAACTAAAGTGCCCCCCACCCCTTCTTATATCTATTTACATAAAACAGGTTATATTGTGAAAAGTGATTGCATTAGAGTTCTGCAAAAGAACACCTACTTCTCCTGCCCTCAGTTTTTGTACAAATGGAATTTCACTGTTGTCATTCTTGAAGTTGTAGAGCTCCACTGAAATCTCTGCAAGAAATAACTTCCAAGTAAAACATCTTTTTAAGAAAAAGGCCTAAGTTTGGCAAAAGCAGTCTTTGAGCTACACTGGCCTGAAGCACAGACTGATTTGCAGACTTTGAAGATGTGCGCTGCTGCCCTAGGCAGCACAGTAAACAAAGCCTCATCTTCCTCAGAAGACCCCAGAATATCTGGGCAATCCTACTGCAGAGAGCATTTTCCAGGATTTCTTAAGACATCAAAAAAGTTTTTGTTGTGCCAGACACACCTCCACACAAAATTTCCTTCTCCTGATTTTGAAATGCTCACTATGAATGGTGATACTGTGAAGGACACCCTCTCAGACTCTCAATCACTTAAATACTCATTACCCCAAGGAAAAGCATACTAAATATTAGTGAGTGGCAAAGACAGTCATTAACATGGCCATACAAACATTTTATTTAGTTGCTAAATCAGACCTTTAGTTACTTCTACCCATTAGCATGCTGCTAATGAGGAAATTTAATAACTATGTGAAGGCCTTAACTTTAAAAGCCTGGTACAATACAGCTTCCTTGAAACTGTGCTGAGAATTTTTTTAGGCTCATATCTGCTAGTAACTAAGGGTCCTGGGGTCCAGTATCCATCAGGAATAGGCCTAACAGGAGCAGGATAGCTGGGGCACTGCTGCCACAGCTGTACCCCTCTGAAATTGTTTCCCTTCTCATCCCAAAATAAAAGGATCCTCCAAGAAGACTGCATGATGAAAGTCACTAACAAAGAACTGCAGAGAGTGTTTCTGGCCCACTTGCCTCAAGCCAGATAGCATTGTCTCCTATTAGAATACCTGTTTCAAGCAGCACCAATAAAGCCTTTGACCCATCTAATGATTAATAAGGTTTTACTAAGCACCCTGGAGGCAGTATTTGTTTTTTGAAAAACAGTAAGCCATTTCATTAACAATATCTGTAATATCCTAAACCCTGCGATTAGGGCAGTAAAGTTCTAAATACGCATTCAAAGGAATAAAGACTATGTTCACGCAACAGTAATTTATAAATAAGGACCAAGGGGGAAGGAATATCTGAAAACCATAGGAAATAATTTTTAGGAGCTATTAATTATTTAAATTGTCCCTAAATGCTTTTGAAGAGGTAGAACAGTGTTTTTCAAATTAACTATTTAGTTCTCTAAACTACAGGTTTTGGATATTGAAACCCTACAGCACAGAAGCTATGCTACTATAAAGCAATATTTTCCCAGCATGATGGGAACAGCTTGATCAAGACATGGAAAACATAATAGACTCCACACTTGAGACAGTAAGATTTGTTCTAGGAGACAATAAGGTTCGTTCTAGCCTGCTCCTTCAGTATCTTTAACCTTCTTCCTTCCCAAAGCAGGGAGACTGTCCACACCTCTCCTCTTCTGAGTTAGTGGAATTCAACAGGAATGCTGGTCTCCTTCTTCTTTCAGTATGAGGCGTCCTTTAAAAGTTAGATGCTCAAACACACTCTTCTGCATTACCTCTGAAATATGTTGCAGCCTAAACAGCCCCATTCTTCCTCATCTTTCCTGGGGTTTCCTTGGCCTCCTTGCACCTTTCACCACCTCCACCTTCAGATTTCCATATCTCTGTGGTTTGGACTCCTCAAGCTCCCAGATTCTAATATGCTTGTAGTCTCTTTCCTGATGTCTGTTTACAGCTGTTCCTACTTTAAAGTTACATAGCATATCTCAGTCATAGACTCATCTGGATATTAAAACACCCATACAGAATTATCTTCAATGGAGTTATATACCCCATAAAAAAATAAAGGAGCAGACAGAAGTTATGGGTTACAAGCCCCGAAGACACCATTTTACTACCCATATAACCCACACCTTTCCAGCCTCACTCACTAACTCATGAAATTACCTACTACTTACTGGTTAAGCAAGAGTGTAGCTTCTAGAAGACTTGTGGCTGCTTTTCATAACTGCAGTTTCCCTCTCGCAGAGAGACTTCCATTCTAATCATCACAGAGACATGAATAAAATCGATTCATATCAAGGCACATAGAGGGCAGCACATCAAAGTGTTTTTAACAAATATAACAGTGAAATTGCGTTTCTACGAGGAAAGGAAAAAAGCCATTCTTTTCTCATCTATGATGATTCTAGACTTAAGACTTTGACATTGGTTAGACTTACCTCCCATTTTAATCTGAGAAGACAATTCATTCCAGCAGTGAATGCAAGTATTCATAAGAACCCTGGGATCCTTCAGACTGAAAGACGTTTCTATAAATGTAGCACCTACAACATTTATAGAAACAAGAAAAAACTATATGTATATAGCCACCTATGAGCAGAGAGATTTAGATGCAAAATGAACAAATTCTATTAAACCAAGTAAGCTGCTGTAAGTTAAAAAACAACTATTTTCTCTTCTAAACATAGGTTACAATGGCATTTTCAGCAAAAGGCAGACTCCTTCCTGAAGTTTTCAAGAGCAAGAGCAGTTTTCCAAGGAAGCAGTCATCCTGACTCATTCATTTCATCTGAGTAAACTTCTCTGTTCTGAAATTTTAATTTTTTTTCCTTTTCCAAGAAGGCAAGGAGTTTGGTTCTAGGTTGAGAGGATTGAGCTCTTGACATATATCTAAACTATTTGCCTGTTACTCTGCTCAGTAGAGTTACTCTGCTCAGTAGAGCTGAGAACAGTGCTGGAGGCAACAGTGGAAAAAGCATTGGGAATGGGCAGTTTCCAGAAAGCAGCTTAAAAATTACTCTTCCTAATAGCATAGTAGTTTATAACATTGAGCACTGGGTTTCTGTCTGTATTCTTGTTATTTAAAACACTTAAAAGAAATAGTTGAGATGAATGACCATAAGCTCATGGGTTAAGTAGAAAATTATAATATCATTAATTAGAACAACAGACATTTAAACTGTTGTGACTGCCATAATCTGTGATTGCAGCAGGCAAAGGCCTCATTGTCAAATCACAGCCTCATAGCTGCATAATTAAGATTAAAATTATGAAAGAAACCATTTATAAAGCACATCTCCACAGAACATAGTTCAGAAACAGAAAGCTATCAGAAATAACATTAGAAAGTTCAAGTACCTGTACATTTTTAAAAAATTAAGTAAAATACACATTAGAAATCCTCTACACTGTTAAGGAACCTAACTTGATGAGCTACAGCATTGTTTTCCCCCCATAAATGAAAGATATAATTCACAATAAAACAAATAAAGATGTGAACTGATTGCAAGTAATGGCTTTCCCAAAAGTCTAAATGTAAGTGAGGAAAAGCTGCAGAGGTTCAGCAAAGGAAACTAAGATAAACCTCTCTTGAAAAGCTGCTAAGAAGGGATGAGGGCAAAGCTTTAAGCTGGTACCTCTCTGCATTTTTTCCAATTGTTCTACATATATAGCAGTGGAACTCCATTGGCAGAATCATCCAGAACAACAGCCTTCACCCCTGCAAAGATAGGACTGGTGACAGGTGAGAAGACATGCTTAAAATGTGTTTTGACAAAATGTTGGAATTATAAATTGTTTCCTTGAAATAGTGTGTTTGTTGATATTTCTACATTTGCTACAGTATCTGGTCAAGCGGTTCTTCTACTGTTTAGGCTTGTATGACACACAGTTTGACATAATAGTGAGAAACCCAATTGATTCATATACATCTTCTTTGTGTGATTATGAAGAAGAAAAAAAAATATATGAAACTAAATATGAAAACCAGAGTAGACAAGGAATTTTTCTATTTTAGCTCAGCTCAACTCCCAGGGAAAAAAAAAAAAAAAGAAAGGAAAAAAAACTCACCACAGGAACTTCACTTTTGTATTTCCTCAAGTCTTGCATGGGAGCAATTAGTTTAAAGCATGTGACTCTGTAGAGCACAATTCAAATAGCATAAAACATCGAAGTGGAGAGCTAGCTTGCCATTCAGAAGACATGCGCCAAAACCTCATAATTAGTTTCTTGACATTCTTTTCCTTGTCTGAAGACAAGGTGAACTGCAAGAAGAATTGTATTTGGATATTGCATTTTTATTAAAAGGAGGTTTGTAAAACCACAGAGAATAGAAGAAGTAGCAAGGAGTGCACTTTCAGTAATAAACCAGACACACCCAAGATATAGGGTTAATCTAAGAGACAATCTGTAAATAAAATTGTATTCATATTAATTCAGGAAAATGTAATGCAGGACTGTGCTGTTTCAAATGAAAATAAGTGATCTCTCAAGTAGAGAAATATTCTGCAAATCCTACATCATACATTATGGCATCTAGAGACTCTTTGTTCTTTGCAATTCCCATTTCTCTCCTAAAGACATTATTAAAGTGTCAAATAAAAATTGCTGGCAAGCCCTAAGTATTTCATAACAGATTGTGCTATTACATATGATGATACCCTGTTAGGGTGTGAGACAACAAAAAACAATATGTGGAAAAACATTCAAATCAGAAAAGTCCATACAAAGTGAAATAAAAGTAGGAAGAGTGCTCTCTGCTCATTTGCAGTGTCCAGACAAGTTCACATCATGCAGAGGAAATGGCAGGAACCTCCTTGTGCTGAACAAAGCACCAAAGAATACCCTCAGAGGAAGGAACAATCATGAACTGAAGGGAAGATAAACAGATGCCCAAGAAAACAAAAGTACAGACCTTAGTTTCTGTAACTTTTATGGCAACTACAAAAATATAAGCATTCGTGTCTTGGACTAAAAAAAAATAAAATAATTTTTTTGTTAAAAAAAATGAAGCAGCCAATCAGCTTTCCAGATTTGGTAAGGTTTTTAAATAGTTGATATGTTTCTACTCCTATGTTTCACTCACTGGTCCTTTAAATCATTTCAACACCAGCATGACTCTATTGAAACCAGCAGGGCTACAACATAACAGAGCAGAGATTAGGCCCACTAGTGTGATTTCTGGTTGCTAGACTGAAGGAAAAACAACTTTAAGCTTCACATAAGTTCTTTTAATCACTACACGGGCTGAATTAATCCAAAAGACATCAGGCAATTACCGTGCTTGGAGGACATCAAGTGAACTGGATTTCTTTTTTTCTCCAGCCTGGGACATTACTGAACTAGCATGACAAATAATCTGGGCATCAATCTCTGAAGACACCTGTAATCCCACAGATGTGATTAGCAAATTAACAGAACAAGAAGCCAGGGTGAACCAGCAGATCATCTAGCCTGCCCTTTCACCAGCAAATTTCAACTGTTCTTTGAGGCCGGTAACTTGTACGTCTGACTAAAGCATTCCCTGTGTTTCAGTTAAGGCATATTTTCCCAAATGATAAACAGATCTGAAGGTTTTGAAATAAATTCACTATTTCCTCAGGGGTTAACTTCAGGTTTTAAATAATTATTAAAAAAAAAAAAGAAAAAAAAGGCTTTCCAAGAACATCAGTGCACAGAACAAAGATACATCTGGAAAATCTGCCACATCACAGATGACTGTTGCATCTGCCATTAATCAACATTCAAGCCAGTAACATCTAGAAAACTTAACAAAGGGCTTTTACTCTTAGCAGCGATGCTCTGCTGGAGGTGGGGCTAAAGATGTCTTCTCAGGACAGCACCAGGAGGCTTCCAGAACTGCAACAGCAAAAGTCCCTATCCGACTACCTTACCTGAAGAAATATCTCACTTCCAGGCAAAGTAACTCTCTGCAGCTGCTTGGGCTTCATGACATCAAATAGTAACTTGCAGTTCCCAGAATTAAATAGTTTGCTATAGCTGCTAACAGTCATTTGTGGGAATAGCCAGGGCTGAGAGATCTCCAACATTTAAATCTGTGAGTCGGGGTCATATCATTGTATTGCTTGACTGAACTGCTCTTAAAAATGAGATTTTGCTGTTCTATTTAACCCACTGTTTCTCCCTATATATCGAAAGACACTAAGTTGATCCCAATGACAATGGATTTTTGGTGTTTTTTATTTTTCCAGGCACTCTGTCTCCAGATGTTAGAAAGTACAACTGAAGACATTGAGATTATTCAAGTGCCAGTGCATTTCCAGTGCCCTGCAAATCATTTGAAGAGGCTTGAGGTGGTTTTCTGCACCTTTTTTTTTTTTTTTAAGAATAGAGACTATTAAGTGTTTACCTGTTTGACAAAACTGCTTACATTTCATAAAATCCATTATAGAGAAGCTGGATTGCTAACAAAGAAGATGTTATAGAAAGATAGGAGATAGCCACTCTTCCCAATTGATCTGAACACTCACTGATACTGAACAAAGACAGGTTTCTCTTCTTCAGTTTGCATGTAATTATTGTGTAAAGCAATATCACAATATCCTTTGCAGCGCCCCAAAACTCACTGGAGACTCACTAGCTGTACAAGCAGATTTGAGGATTTGTGGCTACAGGAGTGGTGACAAGTGGCTGAATGGGACTTACATCACTAAACTACTTAGTAAACCCCACTCCTCAAATTCTGGCAGTAGTCATAGTGCTGCTATGCTCAGTTTTTATTAATGGATGTGTATGAGGCTGTATAAAAGATAGTCCAAGGTTTTTTCAGGAATAAGCAAAAATTCTGAAAAAGTGCTAAATAACCAACACACATGGCCTTTTGTAGGGACCACATTCATTTAAAGTCCCATGAAAGAAATTCAACCTCAAATTCGCCACAATTACCTTGTTAAATAATGTGGTTTTAGGAAGGTCTAGATCAAAAATTGCCACAAAAAACAGCTCAGATGGTACTGGTATTTCACAAATCATTGCAATGCAGGTGTATGTACTCACATCTGGTACTTCTAACCGAGCAGTGTGAGAAAACACAGATCTCCTACAGCATCAGATTTAAGAGCTGGGCTCTGACTTGTTATCCTTTGAGAAAAATCCCACATAGACAGCCACAATCACTGACTTCTGTGAGTCAAGGATGGTGCCAGCAGTGGCTGCCCATACACAGCCCAGACCTTTATATTTGGCAGATCTGGGAATGGAGAGGGCCTTTGGGATCTTTTCCTGCTTACCCCTGCCACTCAGCCATGGAAACAGCTGTAGGTGGGAGGGAGAGGCTGTGTCCTGGAAGATGGCTTTTAGTAGCGTCTTTTGGAAAACAATTATGAGGGTACTGATGATATTGTTAAATTATGCTGAAGGCCCTTTTATAATTTTAAAAGCTGAAGAGCTTTGGGGAGCAGCATGGCTTGGGTGAGGCTTTCTGGGGCAAAAAATGGGTGACAGCGGAAGTTTGCTGGATTTGCAGCAGCAAGAGGCAGCAGCTGCCGCCTGGAAAGAAGACAAGGCCACCTCAGCCCTCACCTTGCAGATCAGAGCCCAGATGCTTTACTGACTTTCTGACACAGTCCTTCCTTCTCGGCTCCTAATGACATTTCCAGTCCAAATTCTAGAGTTGGATCATAGAATCACAAAATGGCTGAGGTTGGAAGGGACCTTCAGAGGTCATCTAGTCCAACTCCTCTGCTTAAGCAGGACCACCTACAGCTGGTTGCCCAAGACTATGTAAAGATGGCTTCCAAGGATGAAGATTCCACAACCTCTCTGGGCAACCTATGTCAGTGCTTGGGCACCCTCTCAGTGAAAAAGTGTTGATATTTAGAGGGAACCTCTCATGTTTCAGTGTGTACTCATTGCCTCTGGTCCTGTCATTGGGCATCATCCTTTTTACATCCTCCCTTCAGGTATTGATTGATATACATTGATGAGATCCCCCTGAGCTGATCAATTCCAGCTCTCTCATCCTCTCCTCATATTACAGGTGCTCCAGTCCTTTCATCATCTCTGTGGGCCTTTTCTGGAGTCTTTCCAGTCTGTCCCTTTTTCTCCTTGACTGGGGAGCCTGGAATTGGACCCAGCACTCCAGATGTGTCTCAGCAGCACTGAGCAGAAGTGAATGATCACCTCCCTTGACCTGCTGGTGACACTCCTCCTAATGCAAGATAAGGAAGGAAATACCAAGGGACCTTATCTTCACACACAGAGAAACACTGATGTGCACACCATTGTTCAAAAGTCCTCCATATTCTTCCTGCACATTTCAGTATATGTCTCATCAAAACATCTTACAAAAGATTGCAGACAAAAGCCTAAGCTTCACAAAGCCAGGACACTTTCTGTGTTCAAAAGACAATTCTCACTCTGCAAAATTATCAACTTGAATTTACTCTAGTGGTAGCTGACTGATTCATATGGCTAATAGTATCACTCCCTTGACAGTGCCACCCTACAGCTCAGTTTGAATTTGGATTTTTTTTGTTTAATTCCTTCTGAAAAAATTCTGGAGAAGAGGAAATAATCTGGAAGTTACGTGACAAAAATTCAAAATGAGTATGGAAACAGTCCTCCTCACTTTAATCTTAAAGAGTCTTTGTTCTGATTTTGGATAGTGACCCAGTTCATGAATTGGAAATGTTGCCTAATTTTTCTATTTCTCAAGACTTCTGGAAAAGAAATTGCTTTTAAACCCCTTTCTAAAATTCAGGATTATATTGCAAACATTTATCTGCTAATATCATTATATACCATCCAAGGATAATAACCAGACATATTTTACTAAGGACCTTTGACAAAAATCATCATAATGTAACCCATAATACTATCTAAAGGATGTTTTTATCTTTGCTCCTTGAATAACAGTAGGAGATTAGTGACTAATCTAATTCGAGTGAAATCAATATTTCTTCACTTACAAAACAGTCTCTGAAGGTTTTGTGGGTTTTTAGCTGATGAATGGAAAAATGTGAACAATGGAAAAATGTGAGCATCTGATAAAGAGAGGGGCCTCAGGTCCTCGTTACTAGCATAGAGAGAAAAGGCCTCCATGATAACCATTACAAAAATAAGGAAAAGCAGGAAGAAAAAATGAAAGAATACTTTAAAGCCTTAAATACCTTTGGAAATTAGGTACTCAGCTTTGGATGGATTAACATGCCTAAAGTTTCTGGATTTAGAAATTTCGAGTTTTTGGAGATCAGCATTTTATATCAGTTTTCTAAGTAAAAATGAGCTCAGATTGCAATCTCAAAAAGAAACAAATTTCTAGAAGGCTGCTAGCCAGGTGAATGTGTTTGTACTGGTTCCTGTGATATATGTTTCCTTTTTTTCCCAAAGATTAGAAAGAAACCACAGACAGATTGTGGCATGTGTAGTATCAGTTCACAGCAGGAACTGAAGATGAAAATCTCTAGAGTCAGAGTTCATGACGAACTCTAAGAATCCTTCCAGGTGTTTTCATGGAAATTGATACAATAGAGCATGGAGATGAAAGAGCAAATATATATTATTTTAAATCACAGCTTCAGGGCTTAAAGCTAAGCTCAGCAGGTACTAGGAGACCCAGCATGGATTTCAAAGCAAGTGTACATCTAAAGAAAGCAATTTTCTATTAGAGTCATATTTTACACTTCATTCATCATTCACTTTTTGTTGTTTGGGGTTTTTTTCCTCACAGTTTTCTCTTTCTACACTATCACAATCTTTTCTTCTGCTACTTTTCGTCAAAAAAAATTCAGAAAATGACAAAATGTATTTCTGCTTGTGTTTGTGGCCTCTTCATTTATTGTTTCCTGACTCCGTGCAGAATTCAGGCATAATTCAACTTACAACTAGGCAAGCCAACAGCTCACACTCAGTATTTATAAAAGTAATATGATGAAACAGTAACAATTAATGCAAAGTTTCCTATTACAGATGCACAGCATGAAAAAGAGAGTGAAAAGTCCCATTTACATTTAAAACCTGTTTCACTAGTGAAGACAGCATTGTGAATGCTCCAGTTCTGTGGTGATAAGGACAATATCATATTCTGATAACCATTTATGCAACAATAATGTATTCATCTGGATTTTTATGATAGTTTTGTGATATACATTTTAATATATACCTAATCTTTTACATGATAGCTTGCTCCCTACTATCTGAAAAAAACAAGTGGAATCTGGGAGCCACTTGCACCATTTCTCACACTTCTAGACACATGACCAAACACATACATACAAAGTTCTCCAGAAGCACAATATGCACTTTACATTGTCAGAGACATGACTGTCACATTTGCATGGGTAAGATCTTGCTTGTGTGTGTAGACAAAAATTTTATAGACAAGTATCTGGAAAAATGTAATTATGGTTGAATTTGATTTCAGAGAGAACTTTATTGATACTTTTGGGTAACTGACTCCATGTCTTACATCATTATAAAGACTTCCAAAATACTTGATGGTTTTCATATAGATGGACAGTATCTGTATATTATTTGTATTACACTGAAGAGACATAGTCTCTATCACTGTTTACAAACAAATATAAAAAGTAGAGGTTTTTTTAAATATTAGCTCTTTCTTTTTCTGTTATCAAAAAGGGAAAAAATAACATTAATTTCACCTGAATAGTTCAACACAACCCAGTCCTTTGTTTAGTTATGAGCCAAACCACTTTACAACAGTTCCCTGAAATTTATAGATTTTTCCATTCACAAGTAAGCTTTTTAAAGTTATTAAAAAAACTTTAAATAATTAGGAATTGCATGACTAAGAAATAAACCTCTTTGAAAACACACTGAGGACAGAAACTGTGATTTTATCAGAGTCTTCCCTGGGCTTCTGCTGCCCTGGATGCCAGAACTACAGCCACAGAGAGAGTAATATCAGGAAACATCAACTTTGCAATGGGGAGCACAGAGCAGTTCTTTTCAATTCCAGTTTTATGTGAGTAGAGCACTGATAGAGGGAATTTTTGTTCACGCACAGGACTCAACAAGGAAACAACTTTTTGTGCTCTAGTTGAATTCTAAGGGTAATTCCACTACCATGTTATTCTTCAAATCACTGCAAAGCTATGATATGCATAAAAGATTACTCAGATATAAGCGAAGAAATTTATAGAAACACATTGGCAAAGAGATGTATAGAAACACATTGATTGCCTCTGGATGTATGCTAACTCTGTTGTGGCAAAGCATAATACTGCACACTGGTTAGCACATGCATCTATCTACCAGGTAAATTCCATATAGAACTTCATGAGAAATTGTAGAATAAAAGTACAATGCATGCTTTATTTCTAAGACCAATAGAGCTAGTGGCACTTTGGATGATGGGGAGTGAGACAGAGTTTGAGGGGAAAGGAAAAGAGGGAAAAATATGAAAATCATTTGATTTAGGTTCAGAAAGAAACCAAGAAATCAAAAACAAATATACAAGGATGAACTAGATATTTATTGCCATTATTATTGCATACAACAATAGTCCATGTTTCTTAAAACCTTTCAGACAAAGATTGTGAAGTATTAATAGTCTTTCAGGAATGAATGAAGGTGAAAGGCAAGGCCACTGGAAGGAAAACTGAGTTGTACAGCAGTTACAGGATTTATCAAAGATCAGACACTGAAATGGTGACATGGAAACTAAAGCATGAAGTTGCCATTCCATCACCCTCATCTCACTACTATACTTCATATAAAAGTTTTTCTGCTTCTCATGGATGTGCTGGCAGAAGCTGGGGAGCTTAATAGAGCGAAGCAGTACAATCTGTTGGGGTTTTTTAAATCATATTTGCCTGCCTCACCATTTTTTTTAGGAAACAAGATTGAGTAAAATTCCCTATAAAAATGTTCTTGCTTCAGTGTCAGCTGGTCAGCTATACCCTACAGATCCTTGAGACATGCAATCAGTATGACCAAGCAAAGTAGAATCTACCAAAATCAGAGATATCAAAAAAAAACAAACCCAAGCTTTATCCCCCTTGTAAAACTCACTTCAATATAAATACACATAAACTTAGATACATATTTAGATAGATATAGATCTAGTTTTAAGTTCAACATTAGTTAATTTATCATCTGTCTCCACTGAGCATGTCTCACTGGGCACTCTCCCACTAATGATCACCTTTATTGTCCTGAGCTGAATGCAAAAAAAACCCCCAAGTTTAAGTCACACAGACCGAGGCTACTAGTGATGCCATATAATGTGAGCACCATTGCAGCCACACTCAACACAACAAACAAGCTCTGTTCAAATTAGTGCTGAGCAATGCAACCACATTAGCCACTTCTGCTGACTGCTGCTGGCTCGGAGCAAGGGACCACAGAGTTACCTCATGAGTGTGTGAGCAAGAGAAGCTGCATTCATATGCTGAGAACAGTGGATTGCTGTAGCTAGCAGGAAGAGCATTGGTAGTAAGGGTCAGGAATAAAAACCTCAAAATGTGCCATGTATCTTGGAAGTTCACAGAATCATCAAAACTTTTTTCATGATTAAGTGAGCCAGATCAGTCCCTAATTGCCTGTGGTTTGTCTGTCATCATTTTCACATGTGCCATGATTACTTCGCAAAAAGTTACCCATTTGAAAAGCTAACCCCTTTATTTGGAGGGAAGCCAACACCACATATTATAAAAGCACAGGGAACAGACAGAATCAGTTTTCATCCTTTCAATAAAACCTAAATGGCCTTCTGCTCTTGAACTGTTCACATGAGACAGCGAGCACAAGGAACTGTCACTTGATCTCTGTATGTTGCCAGGGTAATCTCCAAAACTTTCTTGCAGTATATCAAAGATCTATGTTTCATGTGCTAATATATATCTGAATTTAAAAAAAAAAATCAGGAAAAGGTTAATTATCATCAAGACTAATTCATCGTGGTTAATTTAAACACCCAATGCCTGCTGGATCCCCATTAGAAGATATGCCACAATGGTGATAGATAATATTGACTGCAATTTCCACACCCAGGACTGTGGCTGAATCTAATTTGCCATGTGTTTTTACAGCCATGAACTGTCCAATTGTAGTGAGAGACTTACTGGTATATCTATCAGGTGTATCATGAGCAGTCTTGCATTCAGCCACTGGTAACATGTGTTAGCATACTTCATATTCTCAATTTACTGTGGCCTATTGTTATTTAAATAGGTCTTGTACGTGTAGATATAATGCTTTACTGCTTTCATAAAGTGTTTGGAGGTCTACAGGAGGAAAGGTTGTGTGTCTCCAGAACTCCTCTGCACAAGCAAAAGGTCCATTGCATGGTCACCATTGATTGCACGGGATGAATTCTGCAACCCAAAGCATCCCTGGGACTTCCCTACACTTCTGAAAAAATGTAATTTTTACTGTTATCTTCAACAGGGAATCTGTGAATCCTGTTACTAAAAGTAAATGGAAAGTGGAGGTGGATGGCTTAACCACAGTCTTAGATTTTTAGAATAAGCAGCTGATGCTGTAAAATGATGCTTCAGAAATCAGCAATGGATAGTCAGCCAAATTCTGAGCTCACTGATACTCCAAGTAACTCCAGTGAAGTAATGAATTTATGCTTGTCCCAGCAAATGAGATCAGCAAGAGGACCACTTAACAGAGCAGATCCCCAGCTGGTGTTATTGTCATAGCACTGTAAAAATTATTAGTATAGTTGATGTTCTAACTGTCTGTAGCTTGATTGACTACAACAGTGTGCTGATAATTCTTTATCATCCAAATAATTTAGATGATCAAGGCAAACTATTGATCCACTCATACTCGTCTTGGGGTTGTTTAAAATGTTGAGTGGGAATCAGAGGCATATTCCTATTAGTGACATCACCACTGATGTCCCTGGTAGGAATACATGTGGTATGCCACAGACTCTTAGCTCAGCAAAGAACTGTTTCTTATAAACACACATGTTTACCTTGTCCCTTCTCTCAGTTGGATTTTTGAGTTGCAATGATGGAGCTACACACAATCGGGAATATTTACTGTGATTTATCATCCCTGCAAGCTTACAGACAAGGTGTTCTGCTTCAAAAAAAATATTTATTTTGGTTACTTGGATTACTGCCTGGACAGGAAACGATGAAACAGATGTCAGGGAATGGATGAGTAATAGAATAATTTTGAAGAGTGATCTGAGCTGCTAAGAAGATGACACTTGAGAGGTCAGAGGCACAAAACATTTTCCACTTTCTCTCTTTCTGAACTCAGAGGTTGAAGCATAAGCTGTATGTGCTTCAGCCTCGTCTAGCTGGTATGATCAGTACAATTATTGTTTAGGTATATTCAGCCATTATGAAGGTCTT
>VZRE01009668.1:0-30227 GCA_013396775.1 Cephalopterus ornatus
CTGAAAGGAGGTTGTAGCCAGGTAAGCGTCAGTTTTTTCTCCCACCAGCAGTAGGACAAGCGGGCACGGTCTTAAGCTGTGCCAAGAGAGGTTTAGGTTGGATATTAGGAAGAAATTTTTTACAGAGTAATCAGACATTTGAATGGGCTGCCCAGGGAGGTGGTGGATTCACTGTCCTTGGAGGTTTTTAAGATGAGACTGGATGTGGCACTTAGTGCCATGGTCTTGTAACCACGGCAGTGTTGGATCAAGGGTTGGACTTGATGAGCTTGGAGGTCTTTTCCAATCCGCTTGATTCTATGATTCTATGCTCTTTATTAAATATCATATTTATATATATTATTATATAACATCTACTCTTCTGTCATAGCCCGGTAGACTACAGTCTTGTAGTCCTTTTCAGTTGTTCCCATGTAATTCCATTCTCATTGAGCAGCAACAAACTCCAGGTATGCTTTTACCTGGATCCTGTTTGAGGGGATTAATGAATCTTTGCCACCGCTAGGAATTGCTACATCATTATACTATCCTTCTCTTGGACTGTGTATCAATTCATGTGTGTTTGAAAAAACATCACGCTAACCTATGCTGAAAAAGAGTATTACAAAATTACATCTTTTTGTGGAAATTAGGACTAAGAGAGACTATATATTTATCTGGGTTTCACCCCTTTCCTTCACAGAGCGGTATATTTCATCAAAATATCTCTACCAAGTCCAGTGGCTTTTGTGAAACCCAATGGTTATCAGTCAGCAAAAGTCCTTATTTATCCTAAGGTAAGAAACACAAAAGAGAAGCCATTTCTTTATTTAACATGGTGGTCACATTATGGAGCCATTCAAAACAGAACAAATCAAAGAAAAATGTTTGATTCTAATTTTCAGGTGCTTGGTTCACTATATATTCCATATGCAATACTCCTGTCCATAACTGAATGATAATGCAGTCATTCACAAACCCTCTTGACCATAGAAAAAAACCTGAGAAATAAGGGGACTGGGACAGAAGAGAAAAAGAGGGTCTTTTGGTGGTAGGAACTCATTAGAAGGGATGGTGGCAGATTTTTGAACAGCTGAACTGTTTCCATTGTCTTATTTGCAAAGAAAGCAAGCAAATAAAGCCTTGGGAATAATGGTCTATAAACAGCTTGCTTTAAAAGTAGCTGACAACTTCAACTGCTATGATACTTCAGTCTCAGGGGAAAGAAGCTGGAATGCTTGCAGCTCAGTGTTGAAAGCCGTTTTTCCTTACTGAATGCACGAAAGAGGCAAAAGTATTTTATCTTTGTGTTGCACATAATCATAAAGTAGGAGCAACACAAAATAAAACAGCAGGTTTTAGAAACCAAGAGTAGATTTGATAGAGTTTTCACCACAAAAGCAAATTCTTTAAATCAAGTGTACATTTACATTCCTGCAATTGTAAGCACTTTGATAGGGCATTAGTCTATGAACATGCTCAGCATTTTATCTGACACATTTCTCTTTCAGAGCAGCAATTTCAGAGTTCTGCAAAAGCCACTGGGTAAAGTATGGCCGTTGACCATCCTTCTGTTTAAAGATACAGGTCAGTAGCTCAATGTCACCTTGAAATAACACATGGCTGTGTGGGATAATGCATCTGTGTATTTGCAGTTTAGAGTTCATGTAAGTGTGAAACTAAAGGCATTAGCAAAAGCTGGACAAAGCATCAGCAAACAAGTTGTAAACTTTCCTTGCCTCAGTCTGGGTCTGTTTTACCCCTATTACTGCAGGCCAGCGCAGCGGCTTCCAGATGTGTCACTGTTGTAACTAGTGTTTCTGATGCTCAACAAAGAGCCAAAGGTGAGGCCAAATGCACTGTCTCTGGTTGTCTTAACTAGCATTTTGGTACAGGTGTGTAGAGAAGAAACCTACATGAATAATGGCAAAGCATTTCTTGGCTATAGGAAGTAAAATCTCAAAAATACCTACCCTGCACTACATCAATCCTATTGTTTAAGACCAAGGTGGGAACAGAGAGGAGAACTCAAGCATTTGTTGTATCTTTCAGGTTATACATATAATCATAGAACCGTTTAGGATGGAAAAGATCTCTAAGATCATCGAGTCTGACTCTTACCACAGCACCACCATGTTCACCACCAAACTATATCCCTAAGTGTCACATCTACACCTTCTGTTTAAGACTTGCAGAAGTGGTGACCACTTCCCTGGGCAGCCTGTTGCAGTGTTTAAGGACTCTTGCTGAAGAAATTTTTATCAATATCCAATCTAAATCTCCCCTGACAAAACTTGAGGCCATTTCCTCTTGTCCTGTCACTTGTTACTTGGAGAAGAGATGGACCCCCACCTGACTACAATCTCTTTTCAGGTAGTTGTAGAGAAAAATAAGGTCTCCCCTCAACTTTTCTATCCCCAGGATAAACAACCCCAGATCCCTCAGCCAATCCACAACCTGTGCCTGAATTTTGTAATGCACAGATAGGCATGTCCTTTCTACCACTTTACATACAGTCTTCTCCCTCCCCATCTAGTCTTTCTTGATAAAAAAACTGACTCCAGAACTAGTTTAGAGAGGAATATGGACCTTTTTGCTTTAGTAAGGCAGAGGACCTACTTACATTTAGCGTGATGAGCCTCAATTTACCTGGATGCAGAAACATACTGGGGTGCTAACTTTCACTGCCATCCAAAACCCATCACTTCCACGGTCATTTATCAGGAGAGGCAGAACCAGTTGAGCACTTCCCCTGCCTCTTCTGGCTTGTAATGAATCTGGAAACATGAGTCATCTGAATGTACCAGTGCCCTGCAAAATCTCATACAGGGCAGTTGCTCCAGTTCAGGCTTGCTGAAACCTGTACCTAAACCTCAGTGATGTGATTTGTTTTTCTGAAGGCTCATGGTGACATCTTGGGGAGCTTGCTACCTGGTGGTAAGTGCCCAAGTCATGATGAAGTACAGTCCTATTCCAGTGAGAACCTCAGTTACCCACAGCCTGACCTCACAAATCCTTGTAGTCAAAGATGCAAGATGCTGTTAAGGACCAAGGCGGAGAATAAATGCAAAGTCGTTCCAGGCAAAGCCATAATAGGTCAGGGTGATCTATGGAAGTGTTTTCTAATGGAAATCCCTCATATTTTTAACCCTCCATTCTTGCAAGTGCCTTCTTCATTTTGCCTTAAGCTTTCTGGAAACCTAGGATCAGATCTGTGAAATCCAGATGGATTTTGTTGGTTAGCTAGAAATAAAGGATGAGCCAAAATCAAGCATGAAATTGAAAACTGTTCTCTCAGTGATAAGGAAATAGGCTGTCAGAGGCCTTGCATGGAATACTTGACCTAGCAGCCTTTCCATCTCTAATTTCATTGATTAAAGTGATCATTCGCAATTTTCTTAATTATGTATAATATTTCTGGTTTTCTCTAGTCCTTGCTCTGTCCCCATCAAGTTCTTGCAGATGAGTGTCATCTTTCCTAGTTGATTGCTAGGTTTTATTGTAAGAGATTAAAGGCATAATTAACTTCATTGAATGTCTATAGAGCACCAGCCTCCAAATTTGCCTTCAATCCACATGAAAATAACTGTAATTTTTTAAAGTATCTCCAGCTTCACCTCCACCAATTTAATTCAACACTGTATCATTTGAAAAGACACATTAATAGAAGTAATAAACTATTGGCAAATCAGGAGGATGAGGGACCTGATTATGCTAGATTTTTCTGACCTCGAGAGTTTGAAAGGATTTGACAGGTGTACAGCTCATAAATGTCCTTTTCCCAGTTACTGATGAGGGAAGACGAAGGCCGAACAACCGTGGCTGTCAAGATGAGGGAAGACAGTGTGGTGCAGAGATCCCAAAGCCAACAGTGACCTGAGCCCCTTGGCTCATGCACAGTCGCCACTGATACTCAAAGCTGCTACTCTTCTTACAGACTGCAAGGCTCAAGCCAATGCTGCACTGCCTCAGTGGCAAGAGTCTCTCCAGTCCTTGGTTTCTGTGGTGTGCCCTCTTCAAAATTTGCAAGGACAGGTAGGACAGAGAGCAAGAAGGAAGGGCATCTGACTGGGGTCAAGCATTAAGAGGCAGTCTTTCCTAAAGAACTGATAAAATAAATACACACTTTTAAATAAATTAATAAAATTCATAAATTAACACGTAGTGTGGGAAAGTTTTCTATACCAAATTTATAAATGTCCATGGGCTTAACTGACTTTTACAGTAATTCCAACCTTTGTCAGCCTTCGTATATGGCCAGATAAATGAATGGGATTTTGTCTGACTCACCTATTGAATTAAGCTTAATTTTGGATATATTTTAGAACTGAATTGCTTTTAATCCCCACAGTTGTTATATAGCATGGATCCCATGTGTCATGCTTGTTTTACCTAGAACAGCTGATCTGCTATATAGTGATATTCTCTCTAAACTGGATGCTAATGCTGAGCCACATTGTTTTTATAATTAAGCAAGTTATGAATTAGGTCTCTGTGTGGTCATCTCCACATGAGATAAAATCCTTTAACAGCCCCCTACCCAGTTTAGAAAACTGGGAACTGGCATGTATCCTGGTATAAAGTTTATTCTTCTACCTATGTTTCTCAATTTTACTCACAATTTACCTCTACTTTCAGGTGGAATTACACCTTATTACGTCTTACTTTTCTACACACAGAGGTGTCATTGTTAAGGCACGAGGATTTTCCATGTACGAATCAAAACCAACATTAAAATCCTTGTGGTCACTACCACTTTGTCATCTTTGAAGCCAAAATTCTGCTTGGACTAGGGATTTTTTGACAAATATAAATTTAGGAATAAATATGAGATTATTCTGATCTGACTGTCACATGGAGTCTAAATGACTTAAAATGTATGACAAAATGTGATCAGCCTTTTGATTTGTATGATCTTTAAAGCCAGGTCGTTCCATAGTGAACCTGTTTTTCCCTAGCTCTTTCTTCTTACAAATGGATAAGTCACAAATGGATTGTGATTTGCAATCTCTTCAGCTTTCACAGAAATTTGGTATTTTATGTAGGTAAGTCTTGACCTGTTAATTGCTTTGTAAGTTGGGACAAGAGCTGTAAACTGGCATCAACAGCTCAACTGAGTGGCTAGAAGAATTTTCTAAGGACCTGTTAGGTTGTGTTCACACTGGGCTTGAGCCATAGGAGATGTCATCATCCTGCTGCCTAACAGTTTTTGCTCAGCTTTCATGTTTCCTTTAGGGAAGGTTATATTCATTGATGGATACAGTGATGCCTTAAATGAATGTTTCCCAGATATCCGGCTGCTCTTATCTCACTATTTAGAAAACAACACTAGCTGTTTGTATCCATTTTATCAGCAGATAAATATAACTCCCTCCTCTTCCAAAGATTTTGTCACATGTTAACAAATAGGCATATGCCTTCAATGGGGAGATTGAGATGATGATCAACCAACTTTTTATTCCATTTCACTGGCCAGCATCACTTCAGTGGTGCACTGCATTTCTGTGTAATCATTTTCACACTGCCATTTTACTGATATGAAGACACTGGTTTTAACAAAATGCCTTCTCTGTTCTTTGGTAGCTAAGTCTAAAATATGATTTTGTTTTCTCATGGATCATAAACAAAGACCTTATTTTATCCTATGACCTTCTCATTTTGATCTGAAATTTAGTTGATGTTTCGAGCAATATTATTAAAACATTAAACATCACAATGAAGGGTGTGACTTCCCTTTTCATGGTATTTCTCCAGTCTGAATACTGCTACTGCACCTGCAGTGGCAAAGGAGCTGTCCTCAGGCCACTTCAGGATACATTGATAGTAAGGAAATAAACGATATGAAATTTAATACAAAGATCTGAAAGTGTTTCTGAGTGAATTTTTTTTTCTTTTGTCAAATTGCGTCAGATGTTAGGAAGTTCCAAATAATTTTCTAAGGAAGGATCTCTTAGCCCCTCTAGCTCTTCACAGACCATTTGACATAGTAAAACTTGACACTGTACTGTTCTAGCAATACATTAGGTTTAATTTGCAGGAGCAAAGCATAAGTCTTCACAGAAAAATCTATATTTTGAAAGTCTATTTGCAAAGTATTATCACCCTATAGAGCATAAGTGAAAATGAGAAATGTTTTGCTTAATGAGTATTCCTCTCCCTCCTCTTTTTGCAAGTGTAAGGTACAGAATACATTAAGAACCTTGAATCGAAGAATTTTCTGATACTGCTCATTATTAAAAGTCTTAAGTGCTTCAAGACTGGTATCTCAGAAGAATATCTGTGGGGGAATTCCTTGTTAACTTAGTGTATCAGTGTTTTCTGCTTTCTCTGTGGGTTTTTGTACTTTTTTGGTTTGGTTTGGGTTTTTTTGTTTGGTTTCCCATTCCTCTGCTGCTAATATTGAAGAGAAATGTAGCTCATAATAAGGAGAATGGATGATATTATGATAAAAACTAGAAATGTTGCAAGAATGACAGATATATCAAGGACTTTTTAATTTTAATTGTCATGCTGCAATTGCCTAGTCACCTTTTTTTGAAAAAAAACACTTGTCTTAAAATACTGAAGAATGCCATCGTAAAGGAGAAGTTGGATATAAGAAAGTAAATGAAAATTAAAAAGTAGTTTGCCACTCTTGAGTTAACCTCTCACAGAAATAAATAGGTGCATTCTCAGGTTCAACAAAGAGGAAGGTAATGGACGAGGGAAAAATGTTATTTTTGATTGTGCTTCTTGGCGTCAAAGTGTAAGTTTCTTGTCAAAGAATAATAAAAATAGAGACTACTCAAGGGGAAAAATGGTAATCTCCCAGCATACTCTATATGCTTCTAAATTAAGACCCTCCCTATAAGTTGCTCTGCACTGACATATAACTTTGCTCACAAATAGCCTGGGAAATGTCAATCATGCAGAAGTCTAACATAATGGATGCAAAGTGTATGATTTGCCCTGTCCTGGTCCACAAAACACTAGATGAAATCAATGGGAAAGGATAATTTTCTCCACTTTTCAGAGAAAAAACCCCCACACATTAACACTGTTATCATTATTCTACTTTATAAGACATCCCTGAAATCAATTATATGTTACATTCAATTGTTTGTTTGGACCTAAGCCACATCAGTTATGTCTATTTAAACCTTTTTGTGTTTATTTGCCACTGAATCAAACACGTTAATCAACACAGCTGATCAACTCTGATTTCAGATGATATTTTCTTTCCAAAAGTGTTAGCTATAGAGTCATAGATATGGTGCAAGAGCCCAGCTTAACATTGCTCACCTCAGTAAATGTGCAAGTCAAAACACATATTTTAGTCTCATCACAATCATTTACCCATTGACTAGCCTTGACAACCAATTATCTGCTTTTGTTATGGTGTCTGTCTTTGCAGGAAATAACAAACAACCAAACTGCAAAGTAAACAGCTCAGCTTTATAAAACAAGAAAAAATAAGCCAAGTATTAAATGCTACTATGTTCTACTTAGGTGTTGCTAAGCCTCCTTCTCAATCTGTTCTGAAACACACTAACCAGTACTTATCTGCACTATCTACCATGTACTTGCTTAGTAATATTGCATTTTTATTACCATTTACACTGTAACCTGTACAGATGTTACCGAGAACAAACCTAATTGCTCATTAATAGTAACAGAAATAGGCAGATTACTTTTCAAGCTTTATTTATGTGTTTTGGGGATTTATTCAGACTTAAATGCATATCTGCATTTGAGTTTAACAATCCAGTTTCTATACACAGACAACTCTGCAGAAGAAGAGGGAAGCTAAGCTACTACATCAGCTTGTTTGCAAGAAGCAAAAATTTCCAGGGACTTCAAATGGGGAAAAAACCTATAAACGGCTGCCATGAGACAGCTAGAGCAAGAGCTCCCTCCCTCCCTCGTTTCAGCAGCACTAGAACAGCTGAGATTGAACTGCCTTTGGGTGAGCATGTGCTTTTAAGACTAAGATTATCAGGAATAAAAACCCATAAACTGAATACACTCAGCACTAAAAGAAATTCAGACACCACTTGGCTACTTCAGTGGCACGTGCCACTCTTTGCTCAATTTAATGGAGCCCCTCTACAAAAAGACAGGCTGGGAAATCTGCCAAGTGAAGCTTGAAGAAGACTAAACTGTTATTATGAAAGAACCAAAGAAAAGCACTATCATAAAGGGATTCAAATTTTACTTATACGTAGTTTACCACTCATGTATCACAAGTAGATATCACAAATTATCCTGCATAGGGAATGGTAATAGTCAGTAGGATTTTTTCTTAGCTTTTCAGACTAAAGGTTTTATACATTAAGAATGCATAATATCAGAGAATTCAGCACTTCTATTTCTTTTATCAGATATTTTTCTCTTGATTATCTATTCTTCAAGCACGTTTAGCCTAATATGGGCTTTTTCTGCAAGGATACATCACTAACTGGTCAAATCTGTTATACCTCATTCAGACCTTCTCCCACAAATCCTTCTGTGACCAAAGAGTGCTTGAAATGAGACCCCAGTTCTGCAGCCAAGTTGCTTCCTCTCTCCATGTCTCAACACAGAATGCATTCCTTTCAACTGTGTACTTATTCCTTCATCTCCATCCCTGTGCTATTTCACATTTATCTCATGAGATATTAATAGCTATACTCATTAAAGAAAGGGAAGTGTGCAAAATAAAAATTAGATCACTTTGTAGAAAAATCAGAATAGTACTCCAGTAAAATTTCTCAAAAATCGTGTAGAAGTTCTACCAGACATTGTTGCACATACGTGATAATCTCTTCAGCATAAGGGCTTATTCTTTTGGATGATTATTCTATACCACAGAATATTCTCAGTCTTTTTATAAACTTAAATCAAAAGCATTAAAATAAGTAAATTATAGATATTAGAGGAAGGAAAAGGTGAAGCCTAAGCAATGGTCTGAGATTCAGGGAGTTTCAAATCAATTCAGGTTTTACCTGGATGTAAAACCCTCAATATTCCTGGATAAGTGATTTCATGTTTCCATAGCTCTCTGTAGTAGAACAACACTGAATTTTCCTTAGGATCACCATCCTGCCATCTCTGCCATTAGCACTGAAACTCCTCAGGGAATTCCCCTCACTACACATGTAAGTGATGCTGGCAATGAAGAAACTCAAAACTCATCTGGGCTCCTAGGCTTTAACTTATTATAAACACTTCATTAAGAGTTTACTATTAATATAGCAATTACTGGTAATGCTGGAAAACACTTTTTTTCTTTTATTTTTTTTTCTTCCTCATGAACACACACACACACGCACACCATTCACACAGGCTTTCTTTGGCTGCTATCACCACCACACACTGACCTTTGAAATATGGAAATAAAAGTGCTCAGAAATAAAGCTGGCAGCAACAGAAGCCCAACTGTCGTCATATAGAATCTGAAACAAGTGGGGCCATAGTTTGCAAGCTGTCTTCATAATTATTTGAAGCAGTTGTCACTCTGGCTCTAGTTTGTTCATTACACCCCAAACAAACAGCTGATATTTGTTAAAGCACATAAGCCACTCTGTTGAGGCAGGGTTCTTTATTGTGAGGAACCCTGCAGCTGCAAGTCACATGCAATTCATAGTATTTCCTGATTTCCTTTGCTTTATTTGCCTCCCTGCATTCCCTTTACAGCAAAGTCTTTTTCACCAGGGAGAAAGAGTGAAAAAAAAAGACCCAAACCAAACACAATAAGGTAAACATTAGCTAACATAAAGCTTGATAGGCTTAAGGTTTATGACCCAAATCTGGTTCCTATTAAACAAATACTTTTGCTGTTGTAAAGAATGCTTTGCAATAAGAAAGTCATGGATGGAATTTGAGACTTCTGCACTTCAATGAATCAACTGCCACTTACAGTTCAGTGCTTTCCCTCTGCAGTTGCCTGAAAGAGAAACAAATGGATGGCAACAATTTGAGCAGAGTGAGGAGGATTTTGAGAAGATCCTTTCTTTCCTCCTTTGCATCCTAAAAATGGAGGCTCTGGCAATTGTTCTGCAATGTTCCACATAAGAGTGCTCAACTGGCTGATGGTTGTGGTCTTCTCTGACAAACCACTGGGTGGTTGAATGGGAAAACATTCCCTTTTGGTCTGCAATTGGCAGGTCTCCATGGCTGCTGGCGAAGATGAAGGAAGGAATGGTGAAGGTGTGAAGAAAGCAGAACTGGCTTCCTCTGTGCTGTACAAGGGGAAAAAATCCTATCTGATAGACTGTTTTCAAGCTTGCTTTGTCAACATGAGCTTGAAAGAATAAAGACAATAAATGAGCTCCAATAGGCAAAGAAGCTGACAGCCTTGTACAAGACTAAACTATTAAATAAGTTCTCTCTAGATGTTTGAACAGAGATCTCAGCCTGATCAGCTTCACAGCAACAATCACAGAAAGAAATAACATGATTTCTTTTAAAGATACAGAAATAAAACTCAAAAAACCAACAAAAGCATTTAAAATGTGGCATATTTCATTTTGATAGTATCCCTTATTCCTTTTCTCATTACTTTTAGAAAATTTTTATATGTTAAAAGCCGTATTTGGCAGTCTTTCAGACAGCATGAATGATTGGTTGTCCTTGTTGGAGGGGAAGAATCAGCTGTAGTATTGTTACTGCAACTATTTAAAATGTGCATAAGGCAAACAGTCAAGGTGGAAAAAGACCAGTAAAGGGAGAAAACGTCATTTATTTCTATCCTGTTGAGACGTAGCTCCAAGCTTATTGTTGTGGAAACACGAGTCCAGCACATTTTCTACTCTGACATCTGTACATCCAGCAAACTTGTACCAGTGCTGAGCTATTTGAGATAATACCTTTATCTACACCGACAAAAGATACATTCCTCGACTGCTAATCAGTCTTTCCATTAAACATGAGACAATGAGAAAGAAAGAAGGAAAGTGAGATGCAGTGTAGGCAGCCTCTCAGGTAGGGATGGTAATACCATGTATTATTTAAGAACTTTGGCCAGGGAAGGAGCTAAAGACTCATGGGTTCTTCTCACAGGAAAAGGATGAAAAAAAATATAGCTCAGTGGACTGAAACTAGGTAGGAGGTGAAGCACATTACATGAGGTTTTCCACTCAGTCACTTCCAGTCTTCTGCTGAAAATCTATAAATATGCAGTATATGGAACAAGTTGCCTTTTCATTATTTATAATTTAGGCCTACAATTTCTGATTTTCTTTCCTACATAGCTTATTCTTGATAGAGCCAACCTTGTCTTTCTGCTCTTGTTTGTGTCTGACTTTTATACTTTGTAAGTGGTCGAGCTAGACCTCAACTATTTTGCCAAGCACAGGAGAAACCAAGGGTCCAGAGAAAAAAGGAATGAACAATCCATAAGTTCAGCCCAGAGTATTTGCCACACCAGTCTCAGTGGACGTATGCCTACAATACATCCATACAGAAGGAGCTAGGAGAAATTTCCAGGTCACAGCTCTCAGTTATGATGGGTATTCTGGCTGCTCCCTTACTCCATACTGAGATAAATGCCAAGATATGAAATCCCATCCTTCTAGGCCTCTTCCAGGTGAAAAAAAAAGGGAAACATGAGACAAGAAGGGGAACTTCAACCTGTATAATCAATTTCCAGTCTACACCATCAGGGTCAGGACTGCAGGGAGTGTCCATATGTGTTCCTACTCCACAGGCTGGACATAATCACTGTGACCTTGTCTCTCTGATGGCACCAAGCCAATGCTGCAGTGGGTTATCTGCTAGTACAGTCAGAGACAAATTGCTTTTGTCCTGATGGCAGTTTGCCGTGATTCTGCTCAACTGAAAGAGTTTTTCCACTTTCATAGAAGTTAAGCCTTGCCCAACACTAACCACACTGCAAGAATGCAGAACTAGCAACAACATCATGGGGCAAACTTGCAGAACTGTTTCATTTGTTTGCTGATTCCCCCAAAACAGAAGTGAGCTGTTTGTGGGAAGGATGAGGTAGAAACATAATGCTCTGGTAGACAACCCAAGTTGCGTCATTTATATGAGGCATGAGCCCCCACTTGCATCCATCCTGTGTTTCCTGGTTTTCTTATACACACAAACAAAGCAAGTTTCATTGGAGCTTTGGCAAGCCTGGCTTTCCAGCAGAAGATTTGCATATAATTTTCCCTAGCAGCCCTGCCAGTGGGTGCAGCCACTGAAAAGATAACAGAAGGTTTATAAGGGTGACAACAGAATAGCAGTCTCCTAATATACCTCTCCAGACATGCCCTTCAATGACCAGAGATCTTTTTATGCTGGGAAAGCTGACAAAGACGAAGTGGGACATGCTAGTGTAAAGGACTGCCAGAACAGAGAGGTACTGGGCATAGAACTGATGACCAAGCTAAATCTTCTATAGAAGGCATAAGATTTATTGATTGAAAGACTCTGAGGCAGTACTATGATGACATACAATGCTGACCATTGTAAAAGGCTCTATATCTCAACTGGGTAGTAATGTTTCTAGAAAAAACTGTCAAATTTCTTTCAGTAGATGTTTTATTTCTCTCACTACCTAAACTGTCTGCCCATACTGAGACAAGCACCATGAAGCCTGTTTCTACTGCTAGGTGGACTGGGGGTAGTCAAAAGCCGAAGTTGAAAGCATCTTAATAAAACAATAATGCAACCAGTATGTTTTGAACTCTTAGTATCAGGTTTGTTGTAGCACAAAATACGTTTTAGGAGACCAAGTTTGAAAAATAGTATCTAATAAGGGATTTTTTTTGTTCCCCTCATTTTCTCACTTTCCCTCTGTTTCCTGAACATATAATATTATTTAAATATCTTACAAGACAGATAGTGTTCTCCTTCAATTTAAATGCTGGCAAAATAGCATTAGGAAAAGTGACAAGACTGTCATTGAAATGAGAGGGTCACACTAGTGCCTTGTTACTTCATTTTCATGACAAAGATTGCATATGTCATTTAATAATCAACATCTTTCAAGAAATATAGTGAAGTGCACCACCATTTGGTCTTTTCTTGGATCTTTATTTCTGACTGATCCATCCATCCCACTCTTTCCTAGGCATTATAGCCCTATTAATCAAGGAAATAGATATTACAGTCCACTGTGAAACAATACTCATTTAAAGGAAGAACCGTTAAGGTTTTTAGGCTCCACATCTTCTGTAGCTTAGAATTGTTATAAATGGTCTTTTTTATGTTTCCTTTTTATTATTCTTCTCCAGCCTGTTGCAACAAATTATATAATTGTATAATTAATAAAGTCTTTAGGATTGGCAAAGATACTGTGGCCACGGCACCTAACAACATCCCTAGGCAACGGGTTTGCATAAGGAATGGATTTGGCATGACTAAACAAGAATGCTCACTGAGAGGCAGAAGCTTTTGCTCATTTCCAGATCAACCTTTGTGCTACAGCAGCTTTCTTTTCCTTGTTCTCACTCTCTTTTTGCCTCCTCTGTGTATATTTTTGGGGAAGGGCAGGTGAAACTGAAATAACACTTTCAAAATGTCCACCTGTAAAAAGTATTAATCAATAATACCTAGTTCTTTGGTGGCAGTTTTCAACTGCAGATCTCAAAGCACTTCCCAGAAGTGGGAAGGGGTACTTTTAGGAATTCCCTGTGTTCAATGCGGAGGCCACTGTGGAGCCAGGAATGAAATACAATGTTCCCCATTCCTCATGCAGAGTGCTCTTCCTTAGGAACCAAAATCATTACTGAAATTGCACTGGTAAAGACACATATTAGGGTTTGTAGAAAGGTAACAGGAAAAAATGAGGGACACTATAGAATGTTCTTCACTAAGATATAGTGAAGTACAATTGAAGTCGCCATATAGTCATGCAACAGCAGACAGTGCTCTGTTCAAGCAGCTCCACAGACAAAATGGATTACATTCATACAAAGGAGGAAAGGACCATAGAGAAGATAGGAAATGGACTAATAAGAACTTCAGGGAAGGGATTTTAAAAAATGCACAGGCAGCTATAAAGGGAGCCTGACTGAAAAACTTCAGTCTGAAAGCGGCATGTGGGAGGGGGAAGAAACCCCACATTTTTCATCATTGCCTGTGCAGAGTCAGCGCCACATATATGCCACGGATACAATTTTGCACTGAGGGCTGTATTTGCTCTGAAGTGTAGTCATCAGTTACATGTTGAACTCAACACCTTATGAGGTTTGAGGAAGCACAGCAAGTTGTATGAGCAGATTGTAATGTTGCAGGAGAACTGGCAACAATTATGATGAGGGCAGGACAGGGTGAGTGAAGTGGGAGTTCTTTTCTGCACTCTCCATGTCTGTAAGTTTTTACCAGTCTGGTAGCACTGTAGCCATAGCTTCTTGCGGAAAATGACAATACTGCTTACTGTATGTTTTCCTTTTGAACTAGGGTGAGGGTTCATTAAGAATTATTTTTAAACTTGAACTGTATTAGAAATCTGGTTCTTCAAAACTGATCTCTATGGAAACTTAGTTGATTTGGATGAAATTTTCATCAGGAAAAATGTTTAGAGTTCCAATTTTTGAGAGTCCAAGAATTCCAAGAGTTCAACAGCCATAATATTTTACATAGGACAGTTAGAGGTGTTCTTGGCAATGTTAGCTGAAGGGTATTAGCCCTGCTCCAAAAATAGTGTCTTTAACTTAAATTATGGGGTACAGACTAATCCTTGGTGATGTGTTCTCCTCCCTTTATCCTTCTCCACCAAAAAAATAAACAGCCAAATAAAAGCCCAAGAAATCAACCCCAAAAATAATTATACAGAAAAAATTTTATTTCATTCCCGTGAGGAATAGAAGGAAAAAGTAAACATATAAAATAAAAATGTAGTGACCTCTGAACCGTCTGCCCATGGTGGGAATGGAATGTCAGAGAGACACTGGAGTCCCAGGCCTGACCAATGAGAACAGGGAGTAAACACAGTACTGGTGAACCCTCTTCAAGCTGTGCATGTTGGCAGGAACAAGTGGGATGGCACTCTGGCTGGGATATGACAGGACCTCCAGAGGATGAGGATTGTGTAGGCTGCTGAGTTCCACCCCTCTGATGCTTTCTGCTGGTATTTCCCCTCCTGACAATTGGCAGGACTTATTTTAGTCAATTGCTTTGCATTTCATTATTCCAGAAACACATATGCTTGGAAATTTGTCTTGCCACCTACCAGCTGGAGAGCTGTTCATATGCGAGTACTGGCTACTGCCCATGTCCCCAGTTCTTCAGTGGAGCTAAACACCCTCCGAGCTTATTGACATATTTACGATAATTTTCTCTGTCTCTCTGACTCCCAGTTCTTTCTCCCTCCTTTGCACCTGCGGTTTTCCCTCCCCTTCCAGTTTGGACTTGTGATACCAGTGGCTTAAATTGGAAGGGATCTTGTCCTGACCAAAAGGCACACTTTTAGAATTCAAAATGCCCAGGAAGAACCGAGATATTTCAGAAAGCGTATTCGTTGAGCAACACTCCTATGCTGACCTGGAGTGAATTTGAAGCTTTAAGAGGTACTGGTAATGAGATGGAAAGATGCACTTGAAAGGCTCATCTTATGGACTAAGGTTTTTTTAAGTTGGTGGTGTCAGGAAAACCTCTGTAGGTTTTAGGCTTTGTTAAAAGCTATAGGTTATTCATCTTAATTTTGTATGAGCTAAACATATTGGTGCATGTGGGCAGTATGGGGAGTGCCTCCTTTGCTTCTAGATTCTTTTGTGTCAGCACTAGAAAGAAAAAGTTAATCTTTATTTGACAAAAATCTTACATGTTTTTTGGGAAGGCATTATGGTTAAGATGAGATTCTGATAGATTCAGTGCTGCTGAATGACACCTTATTAGCCATTCATTTCAGTGCTACCATGTGGCTGATTTTGCTACCCAATTTCCACGCTTGTGAAGGGAACATTTTGTGCTTATTTTCTGCACAGAACAAATGTTCCGGTTGCTTATTGACTCCTCAGGGTGAGGACAAATGTCTTCTGAAGTTTCAAAAATCATCACAACCTTCAACTCCCAACCTTTTCTGTCTTCTTTCTCTGTTTCTGCAATACATTCAAAGGCTATCTTCTTATTATTATGTTGCTTAGTGTTCCCCTGTAATAAAATCTTATCCCTTCAGAAAAGAAAATAAATCAGAAGAGATGTTAAAACTTCTTTTGACCTTTAGAAATGTCCTGTCTTCCTCTTTTTCTTTTTGTCTGAATTTTGTCTGAGAAATGATTTAACTTTGTTTCCTGAGGAATATTTGTTTTTTTCATTGTTGCTTTTATATTTTCTGTGTTTCTCTGTTTAGTTGAGTTGTTTGCTGTAGGTGGTTTTCAGAGCATTTTTTGAGAGTGGGTAAACAAAATAATCAATGTTGTGAGTGACATTCTTGTTATGAAAATTTTTTAGCTAAGAAAGGCTTATGTGGCCTTCACCAAATATGGGACTAAGTCTAGCAATGAGATGTAAGTTTAACCAAACTTCAGTTAAAAATTCAGGTAACCTCTATGGGAATTTATTCAGTAACTGGATCTCCTCTGCCAGGTGTGTTTTGTACTAGCTGTCCTCTGTTTCACTGTGAATGGGCTTTTTGAACCTCATCTGCAGTGAGCCCAGTCATCCCAGCATTCACCCTGCAGCAAAGTTGAAGTCCATGATTCAACCTTTTTAGGCCTCATTCTCTCTGCATCTTGAGTATCACAGCTCCTGGAGAAGTGACAGGGGAGAGGCTTGGCACTGGGGAGCAGCAGCATGCCTACCCACCCCTGGAGCAGGGAAAAGGGGAGCTTTCCCCAAACTCCACGCAGAAACAGATATTGAATATCCTCTGATGATTCCAGTGGCCAAGGATAGAGGCTGTCTGAGCTTGCAGGTGATGGTCTCTGCAAAGCACAGACTCTTGAAGCGTATATACATTTCTTTCTCTTAGTTCGGGTTATGTTTTTGCTTGGATTTTTTTCTTTTTTTTTTTTTTAACCACAGCATAATTTATGTGAAACACCCTGGAACTTGATAACAGCCAGCCTGCAGGCTCATGCCTAAGAATGCACCTAAGCATAAATTATTGCACAATAATTCAAGCCCTGTTTGGTCTTCTTGCTTAGTAAAATTAACATTGTGATATGAACCAAAATGTCTTGAAGTGAAATTGCACTTTTCAAGAGTTCAACTGAAAGGAAAAATAAAACCCAAACCACTCAATGAAAAAACAAGCAGTTTTTTATAAGTGAGGTAAATACAATTTTCTTTCATCTCAAGGATCTCTTTTTCCTTTTTACAAGCCAGCAACTTAGTTGGTTTTTGTTCTGCGAGTAATGTGAGAAGCCTTTTTATATGTAATCTGGTTTCATCATTCAGAAGGAAAGCAAAACCATAAAGTTGCATGTGTTCCTGGATTTTATCTTTAATGAAAAATGCCTTTTCTCCAATATTTTGTAATGCCAGCAATAAAAGGAATAGTAGTATTTTCTCAAGAAAATACCTAGAAGACAGAAACTTCTCTACCACCCTCTTCTTTAAATGTTCCCAAAATAAAAGTGGTGCAGTAGTTATTCAGTGCTGTCTTGGTGACAAACCAGGGGATTTGTGCTCCTCTTACATTAAAGCATGTACAAACACACACCAGCACATAAGGAAACCCTAAGCCTGAGATAGTAGTGATAAGGAGTGTGAGGAAGACTGACTGCAGATGCAGAGCCATGCAACATCAGTTAGATTGACAGGAAGGCTTGAGAATTAAAGGTAGTAAAGTACTTGTGATAGGCAGCATATTTGCTCTTTTATGTGTGCAGGAATGTGGGAGAGCTGGCCTTTTACTGAAGTCAGCCTGTCACAGGGTCCAAGTACACAGCCTTCTGCAACTCAAGAAATCGTATCGGCTACACAGAGAAAAGACAAAGATCAAGCAAAGAGTTTTTCGTATGTATAACTTGCAGCTGAAGTTACAGAACTTAATTTCTGTGTAACATATATGGAAAAGATACATTTAGCTATTTGGCTAAAGTTCCAGACCCATATTAACAATTTTGTATGTTTTTATTTCTTGACTGGAACGATCCTCTCTCTCCCTCAGCTAAACAGTGATTACACTGCTCATACCGATTCATGTCAAGACAGGAAGATTGTTTAAAAGAGTCTATATAATGGTTAATACACTAAGCCTATGAGTGGTGCCGTGGAGTTTATTGTGCAAATGCACAAAATCTCCTTACAAGAAAAGTCTGAGTCTGAAAGCAGATATTTATTAAGGTAGCCCTAAGGAGCCACAGTGTTCTACTGAAAAACACAACACAAAAAAGAAATACAGAGGTCTAGAAGTGCAACTGAATGAAGTAAAAAAGCAAGGATAGCCTTTTCTCAACCTCCTATATGTGCTGGAATTTTAAAAAAACTAATTTGAATCAGAATCAAAGACTGAGAAACTGCTGGGTCTGCTCTCTACATGCCTTTGAACTGGCCTAAGCATGCCTCAGTCTAGGCTGGGAAACGTGCATGCACTAGTTTGAGGATTTCACAATTATGAAAAATAAGGAACCTTTCCTTTGTGTATTTTGTTAAGTAATCCATATCTTGTGAAAAAGAATTTTGAGCAAATCTTTATGTACCTTTCAAGGGCAAGGAAACAGATAGAGAGACATTGACTGGTTCATCTCTCCAGTCAACAGACTGGGAAAACAAACAACTTTTTTCTAGGTGCTACTTTTTCACTGGGTTCTTTCCAACGTAAACTCTACAAGAAGATCTCCTTGTAGGCTTGCAAGAACTCCCTTAGGTGTGTCCAGTAGAAGGTCTTGATCACCATTTTTGGGAGGTGCCATGACACAATTATTAGTACCCACCCTCAAGTCTTGTCACAGCAGCATCATGGAGCAACAGAGCAGCAGACAGTGAAACTATCCTAGGGCACTAATACAAAACATTAGTAAAGGCACTGTTTCCACAATGAAGAAGAATACGAGTAGCTTGGAAAAAATCAAAAACCTTGAACAGAATGAAGAAAAAAATTAGGTCACTGAGTCTGAGCCAGGAAAAAACACACACAAGAGGAAATTAGACCAGAAGAAGTATTTCATATTAGCTCAGCCAAAGATTTAACGTGCATGGGCAGCATAATGTTCTGTCTTCTGGAAAGCTATTATGGGCAGGAAAGATTGTTAGGAATTTCTATGGCACCTCCAGAATGTAACCAGTCCTACCCAACAAATTACATATGTGGCAGTATACATACAATATGATAGCCTTTAAGCCTGAAAGCTAAATGCTGTACTCAGCACAAAGCCTGCTTGTTAACCCTTGTATACTATGCATTACACACAATCATCAAGATTGCAAAGAATTACCCAACATTGTTATTCTCCTCACTGCACATGTGGAAATTTAATTACATGTTAACTTTTCTACACATTAAAACCACTGCCTCAGAAGCTGGAAAGAAGTTGCTGTTGTTTCCAAGGCTTAATTTTTTTGCAGAAGGTGGGTACAGTATAGGACATGATAAGTAACAGCTTGTAGAAGTCATTCCATGGTGCATGAAGGGTAATAAATGATTGGAAACAATCTGCACAGGATTACCTAAGGAAAACTGAGTCAGTTCAACCTGATTGCCACTTGTGATGAAAGACTTGATAAGGGGAGACCAGTAAGATTTCAGTTAGGTTTTTAACATATTCTTTCACAATGTCCTCATAGCTGAGGAGATGTGAAGTAGATGGATGAACACAAGGTTGGTGGGAAAATCTGCTGGATGGTTAGACTTGAAAGATTGTACTCAATGGTCCCAAGTACAGCTGGTGGTCAAATACAAGTGTGTTCCTTGATTCAATACTGGGATAATATGTCTAATACATATGACAAAAGGCATCCTTAGCGCCCTCATGGATGACACCAACCTGGAGGAAGCAGCTGACACTGGAGGGCAGGGCTGTCATTCAGTGGGATCCAAAATCTGGAGAAAAGAAGCAGGATGGTCATGATTCTGAATAAAGGCTCAAAGTCCTGCACTTGAGATGGAATAACCTCATATAACAGCAAAGGCTGGGAACTGTCCAGTTAGATAGCAGCTCTGTAGAAAATATTCTGGAGGATCATGGTCGACAGGTTGAACTTGAATGGATTATTATTGCAGCAATGACAGCTAACCATATATAGCAAGAAGACAAGAAAGAAATTTAAAGGCAATGTTTATTTCCTTTTGCTTATAACTCATCAGCTCATATCTGGAATACTCTGTATGGCTTGGGACATGGCAAAATGGAGAGAGTCTTCTGGAGGGCCAATGAGAGGGTGACAAGTCTAAAGCATAGAAAGAAGAAGCTAAAAGAACTGGATTTATTTAGCTGGAGGAAAAATGCATAAAGAGGACTGTCCTCCACTGGCTAAAGAGGATCATAGAGAGCAGTTCTCAGAGGTCCACAATAAAAGGACAAAAAGTAGTGAGTGATCGCACACTTCAGAAAGGGACATTTTGATGAAGGAAGTGGAGCAGTGGAAGAGGGGACATGAAAAGTAGTGGGTTCCCCTTTCTTTGAGATCCAAAGAACTCACCTGTACAAGGCCCTGTGCAACCTGACCTAACAGGATGTTGGCCCGGCCCCAAGTAGGGAGATGGACTAGGTGATTCCCTTCTGATCTAAATTTTTCTGTGGCTCTATGATACAGAATACTATGTGCCTAAAAAGCCTAAAACCCATATCACACATGAACTCAGCCTCACTGCCCTAACTGGTGTATATCCCGGTAGAAAAACTCTTCTCACAGCCACTATCTGGCAATTATGGGGATGTCCATGCTTTTGGAAAAAAAACAACACCTCTGAAGTAGTTGCAGCACTTCAAAGGCACTTTGAATTCACAACTTTCGTCTTGCAGGAAATATTCTAACCCCAAAGCAACTCATCCAAGGTCAAAAGAGAGCTGCTCTGCAATACATTTTCTGAGGCCTCTGTTGAAACAAGCCAACATTCAGGACAAAAAGTAAGAACTGTATGGCCAAGAGAACAAGCAAGTAGGGACCGACTCTATAGTCAATTGAATAAGGCACTGAAGTAAGTAAAAAAGGACTGGTAACAATTAGAAAAGGGGAAGATCTTGGTCCCCAGTATATTCACATGTTTTTTATGTGAGAATCATCAATTAAATGATCCAGGGAGAACAGAAAAACACCCACATCTTCACTTTCAGTTGAGATAATTTTTGCATCTGATCACCAGATAATAATAAGAGAAAGAAATAGAAAAAAAGTGAGAACTCACACTGAAGAAACAGCAGAATTGAATTCTGTCTGCTTTTCAGGCATAGACTGTCAATGTGATACAAGGCCTGTCCCTCAAACCATTTCAGAGGCAGTGAGCCATAACAGGAGTCCTTTGCTTGACACCCTGAGATCTAATACAGAGAACACTGGTCCATTTCCAAGTGCAACTGAAGCCAGTGTGAGCTGTGCTGTGAATATACAGGCTACAGCTATGTAATGTTCCCAGGACCACTCACTGCTCCAGGACCAACTGCATGGAGTGCCTCAGTCCATCTTCAGAATCCAAAAGAGCGTGGACTTCTCCACGGTTTCTACTGGGACTAGTTCCTGGCCTGGCTTGACTCCTGTGGTCAGTAATCGTCAGAGAAATTGGTATGAGCCAAAACTATGTCAGGAACTGTTTTAAGAATTCAGAACAGGGTTTGAGTGATCACCAGAGCATAAGACTTACATGTGGAACAATAAGAAAAAGTAAAACGAGGAATAAATGGTTGTGACGCAAATGCTGTCCTCCTCACTTAGTAAACATAGCTTTCATCTGCTATCTTTCCAAGTTAGGCCTTCAAATCTTCCTTTTTACCTTTCTTTTCTGAGCTGTTGAGTAGGTATGTGAGATAAGATCTCTGTGCACTACTGATCAAAATCAGTAAGATCCTCCATTAATCTTCCTGTCTGTCTTTGTTATCTGTAGCAGCAATTCAAACTTCTATTCCAAACTGTTTGTGTAAGGACTCACTTCATCTCATATTTTATAGCATGGAAACCAGTGAGGACCCAACCTAGGCTAGAACTGCTTTATAATAAAGATTGTTGAAAGTGATAAGAATGGTTTTGAACAACTGCATTTCAAAACAACTGTGTTTTTAGACAAATGTGTTGCTTTAAATTATTCCATTCTTTAATTTAATCTTGGTTTTGTTTCTCAGTTCAGGAAGACTTAAATGTTTTCAATGCTGATTTAGATCATCAGCTAGGAAAAAAAGTCTTGCCATTCCCTAGTTCAGGGGATCTAGGACTGGAGAGGGATTGAGGTATCTCTGAGATGTTGCTAACTTTTTGCCATTTTAGTAACAATTCCTATGAGACAAAAGGAGAGGTGCAGAAACACCAGCCTCTGGGTGTTAGACGAACAGACCTCAGGCCTTTATGCTGCCTCCAGTTCCTCCAGAATATATTCTTCCTGGAGCTGGCATGGGCTCTGGTACAATGACTACTTCACATCTGTGTTCCAACTTGTTTGTGCTAGCCTGCAGCGAGTAAGCTGATAGGTCACACATATGTCAAATAGAGGGGTAACACTTCTCTGTAAAAGCCATATTTTGACTGTAATTGTAGACCTGTGAAAACTCAGACATCCTTGCTTCAGCTCCACAATTTCACATACCAACTGGGAGACCTGAGAGACCCAGCACGCAGATCCCCTGTGCCTGGTGTGCCACAATGGAAGAGCATTTTTCCCTTAATCAGAAATGCTACATTCTGAAAGAAGAATTTTGAATGTGGATGCACAATGGAAAATGCTTCTGTTGTTAAAAAATGCCAAGTATTTGCTGAAAGGAATTTTCAAAAAATGTTTTTGAAAAAATGGAAGTAAATGTCTGCAAAATCTCAATCATCCAGGCTGCCAACTGCTGTGAAAACAAAGGAGATGTGAGCCAAGAAGATGGGGAGCCATCAATTCTGGAATCAGGAATGTGTCAGCTTCAGAAGTTTGTCATATCAAGGAGCCCTTGAGCAGGAGAAGTCAGGTAGCTCCGGAAACCTACCTGCCAGAAAGCACCAGCTTCCTTATTATCAACATTTTCTTCAGCAAAAAATGCCTTTCAGCATGTTTTTGACACAATATAACCCTCAGAAACCCACCAGTGACACTACTAAGTCACTCTAACTCTGGCAGATATGAACGTCAGAAGATGGTGGGGGAGCAGAAGGCTGGGGGAGCTGCCATGTCTCTAGGAAAGCGAAGTACCACCTGTAGGTCTCAAGTGCTTTTTGCTATTTGTGATATTGCAGAGAAATCACTTCCTAGTAGCAGATCTTTTTTTTTTCCACAGGGACTAAAAGGACCACTGTGGAACAAGGGATGACATATCCTGTTCTGTTTGCCAGCCCAGGTTAGGGAGGTCCCACTGCACTGATATGTGAGGTGGCCTCACTGGAGAAATTTAGGGCTTTCACAGATCAGGGCAGAACTGAATGAAGGGTGCATAACAGCTGAACAATTGTAACTGTTCTTGTGGCCGTGCTTGTGAGTTTCTATGTCCTTCTTTGCTTAACAGAAGATCCCTTGCTCTGCATGTGAACTCAGAGCTGCTACAAGGTCAAAGCCCTCTTTAAACCTATGAATAGTGTGGGCCTGATAAGTCTGACTTCAGGAGCAATTTTTTTTCTCAGACCAGACAAAGACCAAACCAGTTTTGTCGTAACCCTAGACCCACAGATTCCAAACTTCGTTGTTACCATAAACTGCCAAGAACACAAATCGTTCATGGCATTACTTCAGTGGTATAGGGTACAGATTTATCATGTATGACCACAACTTGAGCAAGTCCTTCAAGGACCTCACATTCCTTCCTTCTGTTTTGCTTTTCATCCTGCTTTCTCCTTTCTCCCTGGCCCCTCATTCTCTCTAGATGTCGCTTGTACCCCAAGAGTTGGTCTTTATGTCCATCTCACAGTGTCTGTGCTCTTTCTATGGTTTCAGTCTCTCTGAATTCACATTATCCCCCATTTTACGCCAAGGGAAGGTCTGAAGCTCAAAAATCAATAGGGAAGTGCAAGAAAAGTAGCACAATCCAGACCTAGCCACAGGCAGCTTCTTTTATCTTCCTGAGATGAAATGTTATTTCTGTACAGAGTGCCTTTTCATTTGGAATACACCTTTGCAGTGATGAAATAACCCTTCTGAAAGCACTGCATCATAGAGGATGGCTCTTTGGGGATAATAAAGCATAGCAAGTGACAGAGGATAATCTCAGCAAGCATTTAGTAAGGTGGGAAGCACGATACCTACTCAACCTTTTATTGGGAAAAAACTTCAAACTGGGATTAAGCCAAATCTCTAGCATTCGTGACATCTCTAAAAAGGCAGTCAGCTGCTGGGGCATAAAAGAACTACCATCAGAAATTCAGAGACTCCAAAAGGCTCTGGACATTTTTGCTTCAAAAACACTTATCTTGGACAAAATATTAATATGCAGTTAATCGTATTTATTTTCCTCAGGGTTAGTAGCTTTCCATTTCCATGTCCAAGACAAGAAAATGTCTGTTCTTTGAATTAGTAGGATCTCTCTCTTGGCCTTTCATATTTCTGAAAGATCCCATAGCAATAGTGACATCCACAGACAAATTCTTTGAATTCAAGTGGCCTTGCCCCAAAGTGCATACAATCCCACAGTTGTCATTAACATGATGCACCATAATAAGAACCTAACATTTTGGAAAACCAAAATTCCACTGTTTTCCCCTTTCTTAAATAAACAGGAAGAACACAGCTAAAAATAAAAGGAATTTAAAAAGTTTTGCTGTAAATACACAGTTCTGCCTCAGCTACCATCAGTCATCGTGTTTCATTGCCAGAGTCATGTAGTACACCTGGGTGACTTATGTTTCCTTTTAATTTGTGCAATTCCTGGAGAATAATATGTCTCATTCTGTTCCGTAAAACTGCAGCATATCTGTAAGCTGCCCCAAAGTATATAATCATCACAATACTTTTTTTTTTTTTTTCATTAAAATGAACAGACAGTTACAGAAGATATTTAGTTTTTGGCTTTTAAAAGAACAGTTGACATTCACAATTTAAAGTATTTCTATTATTTCAGCTAAGATGATTAATAGAAAACAACTGTTGTCTGGAATATTGCATTTAAAACTGTACTATGGAACATATCCTCAATTACCAGCAATATACAAGGAATATATTAGATACATTTCAGTCAGGGAAAGAACTGCTAAAATTTAGGAGAGGTAATTGTGTAAAGTTCAAATAACACTGGCAGAAAATCCCCTCATTTTGTTAAATTCATCACTTTGAAAATAGAAGTGTTACTGTCTAACAGTAGAATAGATCTAAGAGTAAAACTAGAAATTCATTTATCCTTTCTTGGCTGTAGAAAAAAGGTGCTGTGAGACCAAGTTTGGAAAACTATAGGAAAACTGTTTAAACACTAGCTTAACAGTCAGAAGGATATTTTAAAGACATAAATATGAATATGATTGTATCAATTGTTCTTGGATTTATACTTTCTTTTACCTTGAATACAACTGACACTGAAACAGAATGCAAGCACAGTGTAAGCCTTTATTTATAACCGGGTCTGGAGTGCCACGGTCTTTTCAGTGGCTCCCACATGGAAAGAGTAGGGGTCCTGTGAATGGAGAACCAAGCCAGCAGATTTGGAAAGTGGAACTGCTTGGTGCTGCACTACATTCTCTGACTGTGTCCTTTGTCATGTGTCTGAATTTTATCATTTGTGCCTCCCTCATCCACACGACCTTCTACTCTGAGTACATAAAAGCAAATGAGAATGTAAAGAGATGCAGTCTGCTGCTCCCCAGGGGCTTGAGGAAGGCTGGCTCTGCAGTCATTGCACCGTGGGTATTTCAGCTGCACCTAAGGACAGCCAGCATCATGGAGGCACATCACAGGGCTGTGCTGTACATTATTATGTAAGAGAGGCCTTCAGCTTCAAATGCACAGCAAATGGTGCACATTTAAATAAGACACTGAAGGGAATTAGCTGCAGAAAATTAACACCAGGCAAGCCTGTGCCCAAACCCCTTGTCTGAAAAACAATAAAACTGAAAGTAGATATTCATTCATAATGTTAAATTGCATGGTTGGACATGTGACTTCTGCACTCAGCACATGCAAGGTGTCTGTTTCCAGACATCACACAATGGCATGCACACACTCACATACACACACGCCGAGCCATGCAATTCAAATGCACATGTAAAAACATGCTGCTCACTTTTCCCACACCACACATGTTAAATATGTCAAAATTATGAAAGCACATACATAAGAAAGCATATGAACACCTGTGCATGCCAGATATAGAACAAGCATGTAAGTGTGAAGATGGAGCACAATTTTGGGCTACCACAAAACCAAATAAAAATGCAAAGAAATTCCATTTAGGATTTTGCAATTTATCACTTGATATTCCAGTCCCATAAGGTCATTTTCTGTGTGTCTGTGTGTCTGTGTATGTGTAGTTAGACATTCCTAGATACCCCAGATCATATTTGCCCAAGAGATATCGTATTAAATTTATCTTTACTCGATCTATATTTCAATTTATAGTGATACATCTTTAACAAGAAAAGTAACATACACCACTGCTAGCATTAGTAATGTATCTTTTCAAAATCTAGTTGCCTATAGAGTAAACAAAATGTCTAACTGAAAACTTTCTGTTGTTGTATTGTAGTTAAGATCAAAAACAATACACTACCAGAAACCTGGTAAGAGCTGTAACCAGAATCACTAGTTATGGATACTGATTGACATATTGAATATGTGTGTTGCATAGATTTGTAAGGAAATTAAGAACTGGAATTTCAATCTCAAAAATGGAAATTCTGAATTGCAGTAATTTGTGACAATTTTATGATCCCTGATGTAGTGCTATAACATTAGAACTGAAAGATAAGTAATTACCATATTCAAAATCAGTTGAGTTTTCTTATTTTGTTCATGCTTACCACTTGTGAATGCGTCTTCTTAGCTACTCAACATTCAAATATATTTGAAGAAGACCACAGGAACAAAAAGGGCAGATGCTACGACTTTTTAAACGAAGTATTGAATGTATGCATATAGACTCCAAGTCTGAAGACGATTTCAAGAATTTTTGTGTGTAGAATTTATAGATACCTCTTGATGTTAAAACTCAGTGTTTGCCACTAGTGAGACAGATTGTATGTTAAATGCATGCTCTTATCAAACTGTGCAGACAATTTCAGGTTTTTTAATTCACTATATTAAAAGATGTAAAAGTACAAATAAAATAATGCTCTAGAATTGAAAAATAGTTTTTAATTTCAGGAGTTTTATCATTTTGGCAGAGGACAGAAGGAGTGGGTGAGATAGCATTTGATGACTGAATTATTACTCAGATCTACAGTTAAGCTACATAAATAATCCATCTCCACACCAGAAATGCCTTTCTGAAAAGTTACTGCATGTCTTCTCTCTGTGACGAACATGTTATGCATCATTATGTCAATGTAAATTGCAGTGGAGACCAGATAGAGGAGCTCAGAGTACCTACTGTGCAAGTGAAAATTGTTTGCCTTATTCAAAATCGGTAGTGCTTGACGTGGTAAAGGCTAAATACCATGAGGAACAGCGAATGGCTTTCAGTCTTCAGTGCTGATAAAAAAGTTTATTGTTTCTATTGTTTATTTTTGGAGTTTAAGTTAACCCATTCCTGTTAAACCTAGATATGTGTCAACCAGTTGCTATATGTAAAGGAAGAAACCGTGTCAGTTACACCCAGAGGAGAAAAAGACCAGAGAATATGTAATCCATTTGACGCTGAAAAGAAGTTCTTTATTGGATAGGAAAATTATTGAGCATGTGTAAACAGCATTTCTGAGTATTTGATATTTTTTTCTCTGAGGCAAAGAAGAAGTTTTGAAATTATTTATTACAATAGAGGTTTATTTGGGATTGTTGAAAGCAAAGTGCTAAGTAAGTGCTGGAGAGACAGGCCTCTTTCCATCTAGGTGCAGATGAGACCTGGAGAGAGCACATCATACTTGCAGTCAGCTGTATAAAGACAATAAACCAGATCTGCAGGCTGGCTGAAACGAGAAAGCTTCAGTCTTTGGTTTGCCACAACCCAAAGCTGGAGATTTAAATGCAACACAGCACTCACAGTGAATGAAAGTGATGATCAGATGCCTCTGCCTTTCTGAAGGAAACAGGTTACTGTATTTCCCAAGGACTAAGCAAGAAAAAAAATATGATTTGGGTCTATCAGTTGTAGTCCAGTTAAAAAACTGAGTGGGCATAAAATTTGTAGAGCCTTGTAGATAACATTGGAAAGACACACGACACATTTGAAACGTATAAATCTAAATGAATTCAGCACTTGAAGATCAGAAATACTGTTTAGCAAAACAATTCATTTTTAGTCAACCCTTGGATACCCCTGTGCCAGTGTCCCTGCCCAAGCTTCATCGTTTCTCAAAGGGGTCCTAGAGTCTTTCTCTGTCCTTACTTATCCCCTAGACTGCTCCTGACTTATGCCCTAGAACACACAGTTCAACACATGTATATAGACATTTTTCCTTTTCAAATACCACACAATAAAATCTATTTCTTTCTGGTCACCCTAATAGACTATGAAATATCCTTTCGCTCCCTGAAAATTTTCCTTGTTTTTTTTCTGTGTGACACCCTAATCAACATCATCACACGATCAAAGTCTTTTGTCTATGGCCTTTTGTTGCTGAGGATGCTGGTTTGGGTGTTGCTTTGTCATCCAGGTTGCCATCTCTTTGCACACGTGGGCTGCCTCGTGAGCTGGTGACCATTTCCTCTTTGAATTTCTGTTCCCTCTTAATGTGAAATGCAGAGAAGGCAAATGATACTCAGGGCTGAAATGGAGGCTGCAACTTGCAGCAGCTGCACACAATAGAGATCCTAATAGAAAATAGACATAATAGAAAAAAAACATCATCTCGTCATTGCTACAGTACAACAATAGGGAACAATTCAGTTTGGGATGCATTAACAGACTGTGAATAGCACTGTTAGAGCAGTGTGATACACACAGCTCCAGCCTCAGAGACGTTATGAAAATATTACTATGTTTATGAAGCCACAGTGAGTTGCTAGCTAATTTTATCCGTGTAAAAGAAGAACTAACTAATATGAACAGATATTTGCCAGGGTTATCATCCCCACAAAAATATATTAGAGGAAGCAGGTTATTTTTCAGTTTATTCATCAGGCACTACAAAGGCAAGACAAAACCAACCAGCCTAATTGGGTCCAGAACACGAAATCTGGATTTCAAGGAATTTGAAATTTTAAGTTCTACAAGCCTGGGAAATTCTGCATTCTGGGCAAGTTCCTTTTTAGTTCTTTGATGCAGGGATTTCACAGTAGTGGCAAGAAATTTCCAGTCCTGTTATTTATATCTATATTTCCCTCTGAGCTAGGATGGGTGCTTTTAGACTGAGCTTGTATCCACTAGTTTCATATCAAAACTGGGGGATTTTCCTTAATTACCACCAATATGTGTATTCACAGGTGATGCCCACAAAGTCACAGCTTACTTTTAAATTGCATACTGTGCTCAAGATTGCAATCGGAACATCATACTCCTTCCATTCCCGTCTTACGGGTCATTAAGAAGGTCTTTCACTCAGCCTCATACACTAGCTCCTGTGTCATGAGTCTTATGTTTTCCTACCGCTGACATACTTAATTTCAAATTCTATAGGAACCCTTTAATACATAGTTTATGTTCCATAACACAAAGGATATTTCTTTTAAACTTATATTTTCCAGCTGGAGAGCATTTTCTATAGGATTGTTGGCAATTTTGTTTTCAATTTGTACATAACAAGACATCACGACACATCTATGTTTCATACTTCTCAGCAAGCGTTTTAATGGAAATAAACATGATATCCTACAAGAGAAAATCTTAAGGAAATGAGACAACAAAGGACAGCTGTGTCCTCAATGAAAAACTTCTCGGGAGGGAATTCCTTTTGCAGCCTGATCTCTCCCTTAACAGTCTTTGGACAGCCACCCTCAACTGGACCCCTAAATTTTGTCTCTCTATTGTCTCAACTCAAACCCTAGGTGTTGACTTGGCATTACCAAAGCAGCTCCTGCTCTGGCCAAGTTGAGCAACTGGTCAGTGGAATTTCTGTTGTTCAAATCTTCTGTGGGTAGTCCCTTGGCAGTCCCTCTCCAACTGGATCCCTAAGGTCTACATTCCTCCTAAACATCATGTCCCAGTCTTAAACCTAGACATATATTAAGCCTTAGATGGAGATTTTGAGCCACAAAAAAA
>VZRE01009668.1:30248-106260 GCA_013396775.1 Cephalopterus ornatus
AAAAAAAAAAAAAAAAAAAAAAAAAAAGAATTGTTTTGGAAGACTAATTGTTAGTCCTTTGCAGCAAATCTAGGCATTTTCTGTCTCCTAACTTAAGGCTCAACCATAACCATAACCCACACAATGGCTAAGATGGAAATCCTCCCCTGAGATAGTCTTCACCTGAGCTACCCTTTGGTTTTATTTTCTAAAACACAGAACACACCTACAGTAAGTTCGAGTTTAGGAGAAAGATAAAGCCCAGGGCTTCAGTTGTCTTTTCATTGCAGAGAGGCTACCAAGGAAAGACTGAGACAACAAAAATAAAGCTCTTCTGAGAAATTTTCTGAGATGCCACCTGAAGTTTCAGATTAATGGTCAATCTGTGTCTAGGGTTAGGGTATGAAGCAGGATGAAGCCTAGGGGTCTAGTTTGAGTATGGTTACACAGGGGTTACCTAGCGGAATGATTTCTTTTTTTTTTGTTTTGACCACAGCCAGGTTTGCCTGGTGTTCGTTTTGTGGCCATTTCTAAAGAAGAGTGTTAGAAAAGACACAAAACCTTGTAAAAAAGACACAAAACCTAGTTGATGTGGAGTTGCAAAGAGATTGCTAAAGGAAAGTCTGGGCATTAAAAATAATTTTCACCTTTTCATTTTGACACTGGGAAGAGTAATCTTAGGTAAAGGATTCAGCCACTTTCAGGGTTACAGCTAATGTAAGATGTCAGACAAAGCCTAAGGGTCCAGCTTGAACAGGGACCTGCAAAAGGGATGCCTATGGAATGTTTAGGCAAAGAAAAGGCTGAGGCTGGAGATCCTTACGTAAAGCTCAGCTTGGCTACAGTTAGGGTTAGAGTTAGGTTTAAAGTTAAGGGAAAGACAAAGACTAAGGTCCCATTGCAGTGGGGTTCCAAAGAGGCTGCCAAGAGGAGAGCTGAGCAACAGAAATAATCATTTCCTGGGCCAATGTTCAAGGTCTTGTGCTAGACCTCAGACAACAGCTAGCTTTATCTTTTATATTATATAGTTAAAAGTGTGAAAATTAAAAATACTAACAAGTGACAAAAAGACTCATTAGATCTTAACACGAATACATCAAATTAACCCCCCATCTTCAAAGGAAATACAAACCTTGTAGCAAATTCCCTATGGTTATAAAACAAAAGTTAGTTCCAGGTTATCCATATTATGGCTAGAGCTGGCAGTGCACCTCAGAGCATTTTCACTGATTTAGAAGGATCAGAGCCATCCATGCAAGGGTTCATTTGAAAGTCTCTCCTATAGACATTTCTCACTAAGGAAAATAGCTTAGGGAAAACCTCAGCCTCAAATAATTTTACTCTGCAGGGTCTTAAAGTCAGCATGTTTACATTCAGGATGCCAGCAAATGAGGCAGACCTCAGTGCTCTACAAGGCATGCTGCCATTAGAGAGAGATGCCCCCAGACCTTCATTCGCTTCACATCTCCTGGCAGCACCCACCTACCCGCTGGTCTCCAGTACTCCTGCTGTCTTTCCAGTCCTCCTCTGAGTTGAACCAACTCAAGAACCCAGAAGAAATACAGTCCAGCCAAAAACCAGTGTAGAACTTTCTGCTGGGTTGAATCGGCTTGCATGGAGTGAAACAAGTGATGAAGTTGAGGAGCAGGGGGAAGATTTGGTGTGGCAGCTGTGAGAGCAGGGAGGAAACAGAGAGAAGAGCAGCATGGAAGAGCAAAACTTCTGCATTAGTATGCGTCAAACAATTTAAGCCACGTTGTCTGACTGCATGTTAGGTGTGGCCTGTGGCAGTCCAAGAACATCTGTGCACTTCATTTGGCTCTAGTTCCCTGCTTTGCAAGGCTCTGTCATTTCTGGGCCATTGCAGCCTCCAAACCCAACAAAAGAGGAGAATGGTTTTCTACAGGTTAGAGAGTCAGACAGCGTACTGCAAGGCCAGAGTAAAACCAGCATGTCCTGTGGAAGGAGCGGAGCCCAGTGAGGCGCAGAATGTAGGACATGTCTGTTTTCAGTCAGCTCAGCACAGAGGCATGTGAGACCAGGGGTCCCAATCCAGCAAACTGCCTGCTACTCACATCATTTCTCGCTATCCAGTCTATCGGTTGGAGAGATTGCTAATTACTGGGTCTTTTTGGAGTCTTCTAGCAGAGCAGAGCTCTTCTTGGGCTGCACAGTGACATTGTAAGCCTCCACCAGATAAAAGACCCAAGAGCCTCAGCCAGAAGCAATTATAGCTATGGATGGAAAGAAGATGACTGGAAAATGTGATTTCTATTTCCTGAAAATGTCATGTTTGAGTAAAAAGGATCATCTGGGAAGGTACAGAAGGCAAAACCAAAATTATGTTACAGAGAAAGAACCATGAAAATCTGTTTGCAAACAGGAGCCCTTCGCCTTGCTGAGACAGGTATTTGCATGTGAGCTTCCCCTTTCCTTGGCAATATCTTTTCAGACCAGCTACAGGGATCTATCTGTCTGTCATCTCCATTTTCCTGGAAGAAAATAGGTTTTCCTTTTTCCCTTGAGAAAACTCCCCCTTTCACTTTTGCAGGGAAGACAGTTCCCGAGCAAGAATTGCAGCTGCAGGGGCCATGCTGTCTCTGCGCTTAGTGGGGGCTGCCCTAGTGCACAGCTGTGTCTGGCCATACCACTGCTGTTCTGCATCTGCTGCCCGGCCCTGGGTTCCTTGTTGCAGGGAGATCATACAGGGGAGAATGGGGAGAAAAGGGAGATGAGGAAAAGGAGGAACATGAAAGCATGCCTGCCTAAGTTTTAACTTGGTACAGAAGGTGAACACAGGGCTAGAAACTCATCTTGGATCCAGCAATACAGACTTGCACAAAAAGTATTAAGGACTTTGATGGTGAGACTCCCGCATTAATAGACAGAGTTCCTCCTGAGCTGTACTATGCCTCTCTCTGCAGCTTTCAGCACCGCTGACATCAGCCTTGACCCCTTTCATTTGAACTTGTTTACAAGCAGCAATGATATTTCACCAGTATTTATATCCTTCTTGTAGCCTACCTCAGCAACTGGCAATAGGGGCCACAACATGTGACCAATGAACACACAGTGAAATATTCCATTGGACAAATGCCAAAAAACTTTGGGTTATGGCACTTTAGAGACAACCTTATCTAACAAGAAAAACATTAAAGCTGACTTAAATAGCTTGCAGTTCTCTGAAACGTCTTAGCTTTTAGTCATTTATCACATAAACTTTGATTAGGGCCAAATGTTCTAAAAGTCCTTCTGTTTTCCTTTTCCTTTAAATATATAGCTTTTTCCCCTGGAAGAATACACTTCAGGCCCTTAATCACTTCTGCAATATTACACAGTGTCAGCTTTATTTAGCAAAGTGATATGTATTTCAGCAACAAGGCTATGTGGACACATTTACATTTTATTTTTCTGTTTAGCTAGGTGGGTTTTTTAATCCCAAGGGTTTTTTGATGGATGAGGATTTTTTTATTTGAACACTATTACTGATTCTTTGGGTAGCAACAAGCTAGCTCTGCTGGAATGCATTTTTAAAAATATCTCTTTTCATAGAAGTTATTTTTTTGTTTAACAGCTGTTTATGCATTGTAGCGATTATGCTATGCACTGAATCCACAAAGACCACACTGCTATGTAACTAAAGAACTGTATCATAACACATACGTGAAAGGGGTTGATTACAGCTTCAGAGGAAGTGATTGTTTTGACATTTCCTAGCTTCTCACTTCCTCTGTTTGCAATCTTGAATAAAATCTCTGTTAACAGAAGGGGGTTTAATAAAATTTCTTAAATTTGCCTTTTCTCATCAATTAGAAGGAAGAATAAACTGTACTGTAAGCAGTGATCTCTTCTTCCCTATGTATATTGCCATCAGAGATACAATCCTGTTTTTCAAATCTGAAAGCAGAGTCCTCTGCCACTTCATCTCTAGGACTACATGTGTCACTGGGTATCCTGGCCTCAGGGTGAACTCTGCCTTTCCCTTCCTTCTGTGCTCATCCTTGAGAGATGACAAGCTGAGCTTCCTTCACATCTTTAACTGTGGCAACCAACACTGTAGATTGAATCTCTGGGTGAATATATTATAATCTCTGATGATATCTTCCTTTTTTTTTCTGCCTGACTGATGTGGCAGGGCCAGCTGTGTTTGCCACACAGAAGAAATTTTCCTTTTGCTTCCCCAGACCAGCAGCAGCCTAACACATGGAGAAAATATGGGAATTGGAGCCATTCCTCTGCTGCAGCAAAAACTCCCCAGATCCAGATGTCCTCTTCTGTGGTCTCCACATACACCAGTGACTTGATGGAACCTATACAGTCCTCCACCCTGTTCACAAGCCACATGGGACTGCCCCACTCTCTCCAGAAGTGAACAGAAATCCCACCAATCAACCAAACCCTTGTTTCCACCAGTGACTGGGAATCTATTTCATCTCCCCATGCCACAGACCTCTTGCTCCTTTTAGAAAACCCTGCCTATAGATGTGACCACAAAGTGCTGATTTAAACAACTCAACTTCTTACAGAGAAACTCATTAGTAATTCTGCCTCAGGCACATGGTGAGCAGGAACAAAAAAACCATTCAGTGGTAGTACTCCTATTCAGTTTGTTATTTCTTACTTGGAGCCCTTACTTTCTTACTGTTATTTCCCTTGGGGGAGTCTAGTTGTCGACAAAACTGCATAAGACTTGTGTTTTGATCACCTGTACTATATGAAGCTGCTGCCTCCCAAGCTCTCCCTTTATCTCACTCTTCTTCAGACTTTCTAAAGTGAAAGTTCTAACTGATAAATGTTTCAGTTTGATTCTTAGCCTTAGCAAGTAGCCTATGCAACTCTGCTTGGAACCTAAAATTAACATTTCCCCAGTCAATTGCTTGACCATTATTTAACTTTTTGACATTTTACCCAAAGATGCCTTATCTCCTTGCTAGTGTTTTACTTCCTCCTTGACAGTGCTTGCAGTTCCTTTTGATTCAAGTCCACCAGGATAGGCAGAATTACGTCCAAAAAGTGAAATGAGGCATACAATCCAACTCACCTTAAGAAAACTGTTTAAGTTCCATATTCAGTGAGCAAAGAGCAACATCCCTTTGGAGGCTGGCTGAAGGGTATCTAGTTCCTCTTATTCAGACATATCTAAAGGACAGTGTAGTTCACCAGATCATATATGGACTATTAGGAAAGTGGCAAGTACCTCTATTTAGCTGCCTAGTTCACTTCTGCAGTGGGGCACAGCGAGTTACAGAGAAGGATACGGTACTCATCCCTTACATCCATGCCAGTGTTTCAGTTTCATGGACACCTTACTAAGGCAATTTTTTTACACTTCTATGTAAAGAGATTTTCATCTCTTCTTTACAGTTGGAGTCACCATGAAGCCAGACAGGTACGAGTCCTGCAGCTAGCTGGAAAACATACAAAATTGACCTCAGTTTTATGCTGGTGACTAGGACACTCTTCAGGCTAATATGGATAACGTTGCACCTTGACATAAAAGCAACAAAATCCTTTAACTTAAGATTTCTTTTCTGAATGTTAAAACCATAGGTAAGACCATTATACAAAAAAAAGGACTACCATCACTTCCTGGGGTGAGGTTTGTTATACTGCTGATCACACCTCATGTCCTTCAGGCTTCTGTGGGGTCTTAGGAAGGTTTTGTGTGCCCATCCACATTTACAACTGGATCACAGCAGGGCATCTGCAGGAGGACTGACTTCCATTTCACAGCACACGGGAACAAGCACAATGAAGTCCCAAAGGAAAGAGGCAGATATCTGACAATGGGCTGCCTACAGGGGCAGCCCATTGAAGCAGGAAAGATAGATTACTGTCTAGACCATGGCTGGGCTGCAGGTCATCATGAATGCAAAATTCAGACAGACAGGATCACACCTATCTAATCCATAAAACATTGCAGATGTCCCCTTTGTCCTATGCAGTTGGCAAAAAAGGAAAGTTATAGTCTCAAAATATGGTAATGGACTGTTATAACCAATTTTGAATCTTTTCAGCCAGGTTTCTAAGGGACAGAAAAAAGATTTTCATAAGTTGGTCTGTTTCTAGTTATCTTCCCGAGGCTCTCAGCCTGTGTTTTCCAGGCGACTGTTGCTGCTGCAGCTTTTCCTTTAGTGATGTTTTTCAACCCAGCTATTTAAAACGTTTATGCGCTCTTATTTTGTGCAGGCTCCTAACATTTCTCGAAAAACATAAGTATGAAGCAAGAAACAGTGATTTCTAACAGCTTATATCTCTGCTAAACCTCTCTGGAATTGCACAGTAGCAAGAAAAGACACATCTCTAGCCCAAGGCCCTTTCCATTCTGAACTTCAAAGCCTGTCATAAACAATAAAGGTATTAAGACTTTTTATAATGAAAAGGTAAGTGAATGGTTTATAACTGAGAGTATAAGGTAATGTGTATGTATATATTCCCATATACACTCAGAGGTTATCAGTATCCCCTATAAAGATCAGATTTATAAACTTTCTCAACTAAATGAATTCAACTAAAGTTTAGCAAGAAAGCAATGGTTTGGTCAGCAATATTTTGAGAGCTAAATAGACTTCAAGAAAAGTCAGAAATCACTACAGTAGTGTAAGCAGAATTAAAAATAAACCATTAGGTCACAAACACAAAATTGCTGAGAGTCAATAGCCTGAAGTAGGCAGTGGGATGCAGAACACCAACCACCGTACATGAAACACACTAATAGTTGCAGAGAAGCTGTCCAGTAAAATAGACCAGTGACTCAGGGTCCAGGAGATTCAATCTGACACAATTCCAAGGATATCAGCGTATGACTTCAAATATTGCATTAACAGATAGAAGGCTTAATAGCTGCTTTCTGGCTTAGTACAATGCCTAGTGATAATATTCCTGAGTTTAGAACTCATAAAATATCTGTCGCCTCCAGCAGCAATATCTCAGTATTTTACTGAGATCAAATCCTTTAGTGAAGTGTGTCAAATAGGTCAGAGGCAGATGACAGTAAATGAGAAGGGGCACTGCCTCCACAGAAGCATTTATAAGGCCAGAAGAAATATATGGGAACTCTCAAAGACATTTTCAAGCCATCTGTCTGTCCAGTCATATATTTTGTCCAATGCTTCCTGAAATAAAAGTGAAAACCAGACTAGAAAACATATGCAGGGTGAGAAAACCTCAGTAAATGTCCCAAGCTTATAGGAAAAAATTGAATGCCTCTGATTTGGATCTACTCCCTTGGTTCCATGAAGTGGTCTGGCAGTAAAGAGGGGCTCACTGACTGGTTCCTTGAGACCTGCTCTTTTGACCAGGGTAATATCCTAGTAGAGCAAGCAGTATGATTTCACTTCTTTTTTACCTTTAGGTGATGGTGCTGTGCAGTAGCAAACAAGCAATTCAAGTAACACTACTCCTTTATCTTGGACCTTTATCTAAAAGGTCTTTCTCTAAAAAAAGGTTGAGACTATTAACCCTTGGAGACTGAGCTCCAGCTAGAAATTAATTTTGTTTTACTGCTCATCTTTGTATGAAAGTTACCTAGGGGCTGAATATTTACAGTAGTAATGACCATTGAATTTCAGTCCTTAAAGGCATTAAGTTACGAAAAACAGTTACCCTGAAAAAATGAGAACAATGGACCTTACTTATTCATTCTATATGTTCTGTCTAATAACTACATGATAAACCTCACCCAGCAGTGTTTGACTGAAATCAAGTGTAATAAAAGATTGAATTACTATAGGAGAATCTGAACTGAAGGTCTTCTTGCATGAATAAACTGAAATCTAGACTACACTTTACATTACACTTGTAGAATGTGGAAGTAGAAGGTTGAGAGATCTGTGGAGATTAATCTATTATAATTCAATTATATTTTATATTTTTAAACAAGACTCTACAAAACAGGGTCACAAAGGACATTACTCATTGTTCATTAAAGCTGTTATTTCCTTGTGTATGGTACTGCAGGGTGGAGTACAACTATTTTCTGCATATCAACTGAGGAAGCTATCAGAATACAATAAAATTAAAATGTGTATTCTTATCAGATTCTTCCCTAAGAGCTAAATATTGTCATTTTAACTGCATTATGTCAGATAATTTAATTCTAAGGAAAAATTCTACTGCTCAGTATTCACTATGGATCTGGTCTCTGAGTATTCTGCAATTCTGCTTATACTGCTTATCTTGTATTCTGTATTGAAATGCTGGGATATGCTGCAAGTTTTTTGTTACTCCATAAACTACATGTGAAATGATGCCAGCTCACCACTAGCTAGATTTAGGGCTGTGCTAGATTTAGGGCTATGCCAGGTTTGTAATTTTGCTTTGCCAGAACAGACCACAGCAGCAACAGGTGGGATTAAGTTTAGGCCAAAGGAAAACAGGAGGTTGCTTAGGGTAGCAACCTTCATACTTCTGCTTCTCTAGCCAGAAAATTAACTGCTCTGGAAGTAGAGCTAGAACAGCTAATTTTTGACTCTCACTGGCACCCTCTAACCTGCTGCTCCTGAGGGACAGGGAGAAGCAATATCCACTTACAACAGATCACTGGTTCCCTTTTCCTTCCTGCATGTCCTAAACCCAGACTACTGGAAATATGTAGACCCTTTCTAGCTATTTTGAGTTCTCTTTGCTGTAACTTCCCTGTCTCCCCACTTCCCTAGGCCATCTCCCTTGACCTCAGCTGTTTTTCCCAGCTCTTGCTCCACTGACTTCCCTCTAAGCCTGAGCTGGTCACTCTAGATACAACAAGAAGGAGAAAGCAAAGTTCATTCTAAGCTGCTGAAAAGATTAGCAGACTTGGCTAGACTGACCCCAGGCGATATGGTCTGTAAATGCAATCTGGACATTTTCTACCCCAACAGTCTCATGAATTCTGTGGAAAGGAGCGCACATATAATTCAGAATGTGATTATTTAAAAATAAACCTATTTTTAACATATATATATAATTAACTGAATCAATTTAATTATCATGCTATTAATTACAGAGCTGCTTCAACACATATTTCCCACTTTGCCACACTGTGAGTGATGGCAGCACAGAAGAAGCAGTTGGTATGTTATGACCATACTCATTGAGGTGTGTGGGCCAGGGCAGGTGACTTCAGTGTGGCATGGAGGCAGATGTGATTTACTTCAGAGCATGCATTGAAAATATAGGTTCATGAAAATATGGGTTCATGAAACTTCCAAGAAGACAATTTAATCCTCTTCTATACTATTTTCACGAAAAGTTTAGTGATGGAAAGGTTTTAGATGTTATTTAATCCCTTTGTCTAAATTTTTTCCTACAGTTTATTGTTCAGCCTGTCTTATTTCATTCTACACGTCTTAAGCAATGAAGTTGCTACCACTTCCCTTAGAGAAATATTCCATTACTTGCAATTTTTCACTTGACAGGAAATTTTCTCACACCAGCTTTTCGTTTCCTGTACTAATTTTTTCCAGTTGTGCTAGCAGTATCCTCATCTACTACATTGCAAGAGTAGTATATAGCAGTATTGTTTTTGCTACTCTTATACCATTCCAGTAGCTATGGGATACCCCCATGTAATGGGTGTTCCTAAGGGTTCCTACTCCAAAGCAGTAGAAGTCATGTACTAGCATTTTGGCAATCTCATAAGAATTCATTTCACATGACATATTTCCGCTGTTTTTCATTGACACATAGTTGCAGCCAATGTTTGTGTTTTGAAATGCAAAAGTAGTGTATCTTTTAAGCCAGTGGTGGATTTGGGCTTCAATATTCCAGAGAGCTGTTGGCTGAGCTTTCCTGGCCTGTGTATCTCCAAGGCAAAGGCAGCCAGTGTCCTTATATTCCTCCTTATGAGGTCCAGGTACTTTTTCTTTAGCTTGAAATGGAACTTTCAGTTTTCGGGTCAAGAATGAAGACCAGATTTCTTGTCTGACTAGACTTGGTAATTCTAGCGCTTCATATAAAGTGTTAAAACTCCATGGGGAAAATTGGTTTACCAAGCCACAACTTGGCTGTAAGCTGTAAGGCCAAAATTTGCAGCTGAACTTTCGTGAATACAGCAACAGTCATGAAAGTCAATATATTGCAAATGGTCAAAACTGAGCAATATAATTCCATTAGGATTTCTATGTTTCAGTTCTGAATTTTAAATCAGGAAAATTCTGAGTTTTCCTTAAAGCTAATATTATGCAAAATTTTTCAAATGAAATTGGAACATTCTCATTTGCTAAAGGCAAAACCTTTTGTCCTGACATAGTACCTCTTTTTTTTTTCCTTGCAGTAATGTTGTGATTCATAATATTGTATAGCAATTTTAAAGTATCATTTTAATTTCAAAACAAAAATCTAAATTACTCCACTTTTTTAGTCTGTTCTATATAAATACGGGCACCTCTCAATCCAAGATTTTGATTTCAGTGTAACAGCATTTCCCTACAGGAGAACACTCTCTGAAAATTTTCAACTAGCATTTTTAATGCCTAAGATGTTCTCCTTTTTTATACAATTAACATTTCAAGATTAATGAAAATAGAACATGTTGTTGTTTTTCTGATGCAGAAATTTTGCTTAAATTGCCCATTGCTCAAGTGTGTGATTCAGCATCTAGAACTAAAATAACCCAGGTAATTTTTTTGTATAATTTGAACAGTTTGTCCAGTTGGGTGTGAACAACTAAAAATATCCCTTCCCTCCCGGTAAGTGCTGGAGTCGTTAATTCTAACAAGTGTATACTCTTCATTCTTTTCAAATATATGGGATGAAAAATCATGAATCCTTGAGTAATATTTTTTTAGCTAGCTTGTTTTTGACCCTACTTTCCATTGTGTAATTTAATCTTAAAAGCAATATGATGCATTTCAGAATTTAGAAAATAATTCTTAAACAAAACGCTGAAGGGTGTTGCTTTATCTGCTGTTGTTAGTTGTTCAAAGAAAAACAACTGAATAGTGTGGGACAGAATCCAGAAGCTAATCACAAAAATCTGGTGGCCAGTCACTGTATATGGAGATCCTTGGTGTTGCTTGCCTAAGAATCTTTACTGTATTTGTGAAACAAATATTTACAATGTTAGGGCTTGGGGAATTTGTATGTTGAGCTTAAACTGATAATCTAGTCTTTTTTTTGGTTTTTGTCCACATATTAATAGTGATTTGAAAGAGGGCTGTGGAGTTACACCAAAAAGTAACCACTTATCTAACCTGCATCTACACCTAAGTGGTAGAAACTGCAAATATTGAAGTTGAACCACTAAGGCTCAAAAAAAGGGAAATGATTGTCACAACGATGTGATACTATCTTAAACGTCAAACACTGCCAGTCATAGAAAAATATCTAGTCATTTCAGTTTGACTTTGATCACTGCATTTCTACAGAGGGCTTGCCCCAGCACTGCATGCAGAGCACAAGCCTGTCTAGACTCCCTCAAAGAGATCCTTTTGTAGTATGTGGCTTCCACTGCTGGCTTAAAATCTCCTTCTGAATTACTTACCCTAAGAGCATTCATTTGAAATAGTATGATTACAATAAAAGTTGCTTCAGGAACACTGACTTGCCTGGATTTTCCTAAGGGCAGATTTTTAAGATGAAACTGTAAAACAGTAAAAGGTCATTGAGCAGTAAAAGATTATGAAAATCTGCACTTTCAAAAACAAACCAGTTTCAAAATATCCTACTAGTTCTTTGACTCAAAGACATAATAGACATCAGTCCTCTTCTAGATCTTTTTCTCTGGGCACATGCTTTGTAAATTTTCAACTGGAATAGATTAACATGAATGCAAATGGAAGACAAATCCTTGTCTCTGATTCAGCAGAATGCTCACATATGTTTAATTCCAAACAACTGATTCCTTCTAATTGAAACCTTAAAGCATGAAGAATCAATAGTCCATTCATGACTGTTACTAGTAATACTGCAAAACAGACAGCTTTCATATCATTTAAGTAACATATCTCTGAGATATACCAGTGATTTTAAGTGAAGACTTTGGATTTTTTGATGCCCTTCTACCTCATGAAACTAAAATGTGAGACTAATGGTGCATGGTGACACTGAACATCCATATGGAATAGTACTTCAATATCAAATAGTCAGGATGTTTGCAGCCAAAAATTAAAATACAAAGAGAGAACATTTAAATTTCAAAATAATGTGGAAAGTACAAATCAATAACAGTAACATAAGAAAAAGGAGGGAAGACGCAGTGAAATCCAGAGAAAACCAAAGCCACAAGCAGGAAGGTAATAGCAAATAATTGCATACGTGCAATCTTTTTTTCCAGAAAACATTAGAAACAATAATCTGTGGGTACTGGTGAAAATGTAGAACCAGATATTAAAGTGATGTAGTACAAAGATGACCTGAGAGGAGGACAATAGTAGAAAACCCAAAGAAGTCACATTATTCCAAAACCATCAAGGCTCTAGTGCACTGTCCTGAGTCCAAGTCCTCTCTAGACATCTGACACAGAGCAACACAGGGTTGCTGGCACTCACAAAGCTGAGGAAAACTTCATTCCAGTGCAGAAATCTGTCTTTGAGGCTAAATTTCTTCTTAAGTCTGTATCTAGAAAAAAGACAAGATTGTTTCAGTTCCAGTCTTTCATTCACTATGTGGATGTCCAGAGCAACATCCAAAGTGGTGGCTGCATCAGACTAACTCACAGTTGAGTGTGCTATGCTAATTATAAACATTCTATTATTCATTCTGTGATCACATCATGAGATCACACATGAGATCTTGTATACAGCAACTTCATTACAGCGTGAATTTTGGATCTGTGGCTTTATAGTATGAAATTAGTTCACCTATATTAGGATACCTGAAATGCAGATGCCTGTCTCTGTAGCTGGTAGCATAGACTCTTTTTGGACCAGGGAGAAAAAAGAAGCGGTTCTAAAAAGTCTTTTATTTTATCTACTTCAGACATCTCTAGAAGAGACAAAACATACCCCATGTGTAAACGATGCTCCATTAAAAACAAACAGGCCTGTAGGTGAGTACCTCACAGGTGTCTCTCACTTTGAATGGAAGTAGCTTAGATCTTAGAATGCTGCAAGCACTATGAGCTTTAAGTGAATTTTCTAACAAACAATGCTTTGTTACAAAAATATTACATGTGAGTTGCCTGTAAGCAATGTGGGGTCCAATCAGATTTTATTCCAATTAGAAGGGGAGTACAATTTAATTGAATTCATTGATTACGAGAAAGCTGAATAGACTGTTTCTAAGTCTATCTGTTAAAGATTCTTTATCGAGTTGATATCAAGTATGAAAATATTTTTCTTCAGATATGATCACGGTTTCTCACAAAAAACCAGAGATCAGAAGCTTTTTGAATTGAAAAAAAGAAGTAAAACTGCTAGGACAGAAATCCTGGCCCAAGCAGTACTGCACTGACAAAGAGATTATGCAGCCAAAGCCAGGAGGGTGATGAGAGGTCTCCCTAAGCCAGAAAGTACCCACAGTCCATCTTAAGTATCATGACATTTCCAACATAATATTCAGTTTGTGTTGATCTGTTTGCCATCTTGAAGCAGTTATTTGGCACCTCTGAATACCTTCTCTGCCCTTGCCAGTCCTCAGAGGTCAGACTAGGAGATTTGCAGGACTGAACCTGATTCTACGCAAAGAAGAGTTACTGTCACAGATTGCCTCCAATTACTGTTTCTGCAGCTACTGCTATATTTACCAAACTAAAAACTATTGGTCTGAGTGTCTAACAAATGGTATATTATACTGGAAGAGCCCTGCCGGAGGTAGTGGTACCTAACAAGAAGACAATTTCTAACTCAAATGCCACGAATTATGTGATGAGCTTCATCAGGAGAAAAAAAAAATTAAAAAATTTAGAGGCATGTTTCAAAGAAATTTGTGAAGCTGCAGGACAATATTTTGCATGATGACATATTGTGAAAAGCAAGGTCCATATTTTAATCCTCTCTACCTTCTTTCCAATCTCCTTCTAAAAGAAAAAAAAAAGAAAAAAGAAAGGAAGGAAAGAAAAAGACAGAGGAGGGAGGGGGGAAAGACTTAATACCTAATGCCAGAAAGTCTTTTAGAAGTATTTCTTCTCTTGATTAAGAGTTCTCAGTTTGGCAAGACCTAAATCAAGATACATCAAAGAGGGTTCAAAATGAAGAGCAGCTGAATGAAAATGTATGAGATGACAAAAAGTATAAACAATAATAACTGTGCATATGTTTAAGACATCTGAAAGCGATTGCAGCAATGTGTTAAATATCCGGAAATACACACTAAAATGGCATCGTAATTCCCTAAGGGAAAAAATGTGCTTAAATCTTAAATAAATCTTGTTTAGACTAAGTTGCTTCTATTGCTCCCTTTGTGTTATGACTTCAGAAGCTTTCCCATCCTGTCTGTTTGGTTATGTATAATGGGAAAGCCACTACTGTTCTCGCTCAGATTTTCTGCCATGGTAGTGAGTTTCTGGAGGTAAATATATTAGAGACATAGGCAAAACAAGAACTGCTCCACCAGTTCTCATGTGGAGGGAATGAAGAAGTAAGGGTTTATACAAGCCTTCTGTTTGCTGACACTTATTCCCAACCAGTTGAAAAGCGGGTTTTTTCTGACAGCAGGTTGGAAACTGTGATTAAATGTATAAGGAAAATTACTTGCACTTCACTGCAGGATGCTTGAGGGTTGAAGAAAAGACCAACAGAAAGAGATGTAAAAGGGAAATATAGGACAAAACTCAGGAAGATAACAGCCAGCAGGAAGCACTAAGAGATTAATAACACGATGGTGTAAGTTTTGGGTTCCATTTTCAAATTCTTCCCACTCTCCATTATGTTACCTATGGAAATAATCTAACAATGAGACATCTCTAACAAAGTTGCTACATATTTTAACTCAGGATCATATCTCAGCTTTAAAATAACCCTGTATCTTATGATGTGTTTATTTTCTTTCAGTTGAAAAGCCTTGGAAATTAATTTGAAAGAGTACAATTCATACAGAACTATTCTCAATGGATGTTATTAAAAGAGACCTGGCTCTCTTTAGTATTGTGACTTTGCACTCCCTGTATTTTTATTGTGGCATTGTAAACACTTTTGAATAGCACCACCACAGTTATATTTTAACAAGGTGACAGAATAATGGCCTTCTCTCTGTTGAATTTTTTCAAGCATTCAAACTTTAGGAACCCTTGCAGTAAATGCTTAGCAGGTAGCTAACAAGTTGAGATTAGTTTTCGGCTCCAGTATTATCTGACAGACTATCATTATCAGTCACTAATGTCTTTCATGAAATAAAAGGTCCAGGATATCACTCATGTGGCTCTTTTAAAATGCCCTGAGGTTTTCTGTTTTGGTTTGGTTTTGTTTTATCTCCATCTGAGTGTGACAAAATGTGGCAGACAGGAGGGCACCGCGGAATACTTCTTAATCCCATATGTCGAACACAAGGTGTCTAAAGATAAGGCTGTGGAAATCAATGCATATATGGAAGCTTTTGTCTTACCCTGTGCCAGAAAGTGTAGCACACTTACTAATGCTGCAACTCTTTATAAGCAGCCAAGTGCAACTTATTTGATCCTGTATTTACATTGCTACAGTTTATAAGGAAGCATACTGGATATATTTGAAACCATGAGGTGAGGATTTTGAAATGAGTACAAGTTTTGCTTTCTTAACTCAAACAAGCAACAAGGAGCTCTAAGTGTGGAATAGAGCACTTCTATATTGGTGTACAACGCTTCATACGTACCATGTGACTCCAAGTTAAAATATACTCTCCTTATCTCATTTTTTCTCAAGCAATGAGAAGCTGATGAAGCAATGGATGGGATTCTATAGGCTGGTTGAAATTAGATCATACCTCATGTTCTCTCTCATCTTACTCTCATGTACTAGCAATATTTATAAAATAGAGATGGGATCAGGCATCTATTGTCTTCAGTAACAAGCCGTCTCTTTTTGCTTACCCTATACTGCTAGATGACCTTTAGTCATCTCCAGTCCAAGGAAAAAGAATCTGTGGCCTGAGATTGGCTGAAGAAGTCAAGCGTCCTAATTAAGTAGCCACCTAATCCCTTCTCTCATTTTTCTGCACACCCACTAGAGACAAACCTAATGATCAGTTGGAGGATAATGGGATCTGCTTTTATTTGTTGTCTAGTGTTAGTAGATTAGTCTGCCTACTATATTACGAAGGTGCTCATGTTGAATAACCCTGGAGATGGTCAAGCACAATCTCAGTAGACCAGGAAAGGAGTCAAATGAAGTATCTTCCCAGAGCTGGCAACAACTCAACAGCCAAAGCAACTGCAACTCAGTTAAAGCAGATAAAGCTCCTCTATCTGTGAGTCTACCCAGCTGTGACCTCAGATTGGAAGGCTTTGTCACTTATTTTTTCTTAGTCTGCTGTTCATCAGCAAGTTCTGCAAAATCGTGATTCTATTTGCCACATTCACAGGTATGCTTTTGACTGTTCTGAGCTTTACAAAGCTCTTTTTCCAGCTTCTTGTCCCTTCAGCCTTCTCTTTCTCCCTGTCCTGCAATGAAACCAGACACTCCCGGGAGAGTCCCAACACAGTGTATTTTCAGATAATTTCCCTCCTTTCTTGTACTACCAACAGTGGGGATATATCTCTCTACCTGGCCTGCCAGGTCAAAGCCTATCTGGAAGAGGACAATTGAAAAAAGTAGTGTCTTATTTAAATAACTCATCACAATATTAAGGAAAATAGGCTCATTACTCTCCTTTCCAAAACTGATCCTAGAACTCCTACTGCCTTGAAACTGCAACAGCCTAGTTATTACCCATTGCCTGTTTGCCCAAAACACATTTCAGTTCTGGCTGCATTCTCTTTACCTCAGCTATGCCCTTCCCTGCCCTTCGCACTGCCTTCTCTCTACCCATTGCCACCTCTTGTCCTCAGTGCCTTCAGTTCCTTCTCACTAGTTTATCATTCCTACTAACCAAACCTTAGCCTTCCTTATACAAGTGAAACCAAACCTAAAAAAGCTGCCCAACCCCACTGCAGCACAGAGTTCCCATCCTCCATTTGTGGTCATTTAGGCATTATGCCCCTTCTTGCTCCATCTGCCAACAGTTTCTCTCTGTAGACACACAGGGCACGGCTGCAGAGGAACACTCCTCTGAGAGAGGACAGTCATGAGTCCAGTTAAGCCACTATGGGTAATTCCTTTAGATAGTAGATCAGTAGAGGGCATTAAAAACACCTTTCTAGATTTCTGAAAATCCAGACACAATTATTTAACAAAAGTACTTTCCCTTTGGCTCAGCCTGTAAATACAATAACTTCCATATTATTCTAGTAAAGAAAAAGACTTCTCCTCATACATTTATGAGTAGTTTTCTTCCTTCTGTGGGACTCGTCACATTCATAAAGCTAAAAATAGGTGAATGCCTCTTCAGCACCAATATCCATGACTTCTGATACATATACATTTTAAGACTGTATTATTATTCTCAGCACTGCAGGCAAACGTTAAGTCCTACATATTTATGTTCAATATTTGCTTTTGTTGGCTGAATTTTAATGAATGAATTAAAATACTAACAGAGAAATACTTTTTTTTCTTTGAAACTGAACATGTATTTTGAAAACATCCTCATACTAGTATATTAATCCCAAAATGTATCTAGTAGGATGTCAAGGGATGAGCAATATTACTAAATATAAAGAAACCATGAAGAAAGTTATGTGTACAGCTAAGAATGATTTTATAAGGAAAATGAACATTTCAATTTTGTATTCTGTCAGAAAGAAACTTTTTAAAAAGAAAAATTGTGGTTCTGACTACCAAGAGAGCCACATTATGTATAAAGAGGAATCCATCAAGTACAGTACATGCAGCTGTGAATACTAATGCTGGATGAATGACCGTACACATAGCTAGGAAGTCTCACTGGACTCAGCACGATGTTCCCTATTTATATATATAATAGTAAATCAAATTCTTTGCCCAAAAAGAGTCACCACTTACTGCTAAATGGAGCTATATGATTGTTTCTTAGTCACATGGTGTTGACTTCTGCTTATAAGTGGCTGACCTACATCTGGCAGACACACCTGAGAAAATCACTGCACTTCAAATTCCACACTGAAAATCAACGAGAAAGCATTTTAAGAAGAGATTGTGAGAGAGAAAGCTTATTCATGAAGAAATGTAAGACACTTGAGATATGTCTTTCCAAGTTCGACACCAAAACTGCCATATATTTCCTTAAACATAGTTGTAGAAATCAATTTTTAAGCTGTTGCAGTCTTCTCCCTGTTTACAGAAATAGAAGGAGATATTTGTCAGTTCTCCAACATTTTACATTCAATTTTCTCTTATTATATAAGCAACTCACCAACCTTCTTTCTCTAGGACTTTAGGGCTTCCTTTCCTTCCCTTCTAACAAATGTCCCATGGCATAAGTACTTCTCTTTCTTGAGATTTTCTCCGTGACATTACATCTTCACATCACCAGCTCTGTACAGATTGGTTGTAGGAGTTTAGTGATGGTCTTGGACATGAAACATATTTAAAACAACTCCAAATAAAAAGCAATTCTGTAACTGAAACATGCTTTCCTCTGTGCAATATGGTTTCTACATGGTCAACCACAGGCAGGACAAAATATTATTCAGCAATATATTATTGCAGACATACTTCATGTGACACAGATTTTCAGCTGTTATATTCCTCATGATCTACAAATAAAGGTTTTCATACTCTTCTTCTAGTTCCCTGAATCAGTCAGTCCCCCAGAAGCACAGGTTCCTACACATCCATTCAGCCTCACTTTTCAGCAATGGCTTTACTGGTTCAGTCAAAATCTCTTCCTGCTGACTTAGCAGATAATATTTTCTGAAGTTTTTCTTTACTGTTCAAGAAATAGAAAAAATTGTAATTAGGATGCACGGCTTCAAAACAGACAAAAAATCATGATTTTTTCTACAAGATTAACCATTAAGAATAACGTTTTATGAGACCTGTAACAGATGTAACAAATCTGATGATCTCATTAGATTGATATCGTAAATATTATTTTGCTTTAAAATATTTGTAAATATATGGGGCTGATTAAAGCTCTCGTTAATTGTTTTGAGGACAGAGGGAGTTTTAAGAACTTGCAATACCAATTCAAAACTGAAGTCTATAACCTGGATTACCAGTTAGAGGGCAAGTCAAAGCATGCGGTTGTTATACACAGAAAACCAGGAGCCAGAAAATGTCAGGATGGAAACTTGTCAAACACACTAAGTTAAGTAAATATGCCCTTGGAAGTGTAATAAACTGAAAGTGGAATGTCTGTGTTTAACAAACATAGCATTCAGTTAGAATTTGAATTTTTCATTCTCAAATTGTTTTAGAGCACTAATCTTCTCCTTAATTACAAAAGATCTCCAAAATTGGGAAAGACAGGAAAAAAACCAAACAAACATGTTTTGTAGCATAGCCTACAGAAGGAGGAAAACAGACTGGTGGATGATATATAAATAATGGTGTTAAATTTAAAAATTCTCTAGGTGTTTACCAAGGACTGGTGTACAGACAGATATGTCAAAAAGACCAGACTGAAGCACCAGGCCCATTTTGCTACCTTTCCGCAGAATACTGTAAAGTAGAAGTTTTTTCTGGTGTTCCCAGATCGAAAACTCACAGTGCCATGATGTATGTTTACTGAAATAACTGAAATAATTACTAAAATACATACCAGAGCAGCATAGAAATTCAATAGAGCTATAGCAGCTGGGAACATGCAACACTCTTCTATAAACCTATCATTTGATATTTGCCACTGTATATAATTGCTTCCCTTTGTCATCTATTATTGTAGTGCTCCCACTTTTTCTGATTCATAATTTATTTCCTGGAAGATACATCTTTTTTTTTTTTTTTGCCTTCTGAACATCTTTTTTAGCATAAATGAAACCTTCCCAATGAGATTTCAAAACCATTGTTAATCTATCTGAATATAATACCTTTGTTTTGTGGTTTTTTGGTTTTTTCTTAGTTGTGAGGTCTGCATTCCAAGACAAGTAAACAAACAAACAAACAAAAAAAATTTTAAAAAAAACCAGCTCCACCTCTTTGTTGTTTGTAAGCATAGTTTGTTTCCCGGAAGCAGATAACTGAATCTGCACACTGTTCTACCTCTACTCGCTAATCCGAGGCTCTGCCCCAGTTTTATTAACAATTTAAGATAGGCAAATTTGATTAAACTGAAATTTAAATTCACTTTCATATATATTTGTGTATTTATTCCTGTGTATTACAGGTAGAATAAGAAGGACCTTTAACAAGGGTAAATGAAGCTGTTTCTGCCTTGTTTCTGATAGTCCTAGAGAGTACTACAGGTGGGATTTTAAATGCCCTGTATACTGAAGTCTCAAGTCTTTCCCCAATATTTCCATTCACATTTCCACATTTTTAAAGACTCTGTAATCTTGTCCTATTCCTTTTAAAAGCTTTCTTCTCCTAGGGTATTTCCTTGTTTGTGTGGTGAATTTACAAGAAGTCCTGTAAAAAAAAATAATCTCTGGGTATTTCTTACGTGGAAATGAATTTCACAGAACTAAGAGGAAGGTGTTTCAGTTTGACATCTTGTGGATCACTTATATTGAAAGGTGTAAGTTTATAAGAAGTTACAAGTAATTTATCTTCTTGTATATGTTAATTTGCAAGTGAAGCTGTGGTAGTCCTGGTAGCTGGGGTCACTTCCAACACAAACCATTCTATGATTCTATGATATGTATGATATGTATACATAGAAACACTGCAAAATGTATTGTGCATTTTATTCAAAACAGCTTCATACAGACTACAGGACAGAAACATGCTGCTCTCACCATACTCTCAGAAATCAAGTTTTTCTTGCTGTTTCATTTTCCTGACATTCTATAGGCAGAAAACCCAGCAAAGAATGTGATAATGGAAAATGAAAGTCAGTCTGGTTTTCACTTTAAGATAGTTCCTATTATAAATAACTCTGTTAGCCACCTTAAGCACTACTGAAATTTTTAAATGATCTGTAATGTAGACCATATGCTGCAAAAAGACTATACACATATAAGAAATTGACTTCTTAATTACATATCATACTAATGAAAGCTAATCAGGCATTCACCCATTCTCTGGTAATTAGCAGCTGTTACCTGACAGACACCATTTCCTTCACATATTTTTGCTCAGGGTTAGTATGAGAAAAGTTTGCTGAAGGCAGGACTATTTTTGGCCCAGCAACACTTGTGTTGCTATGTGCTCTCAGATTACTGGGCTGATAGGTACACAATGAAGTCTAACAGCTGATCTGCAAAATAGAGAACATTGTGTGGTTTCCTCTGCTGGTGCTTGCTTGCGTATAAATATGCACATGTGCACAAACTACGGGTAAGAAAAGGTTATTTTTCTGTAGACAAGCTTGTCAAAGAAAAAAGCCACATCCTGCATCCTGTTAAAAACCTCTGTTAAAATGCAGTTAGAACCCCTCGTCAAGCTGTGTGAAATCACTCCAGAAAGTTGTGCCTGTAACAGTTTGTACCTTCTGTTTCACTTAGTAATTTAAAGTTGATCTTAGTTAAGATAGAAGGACCATGTGTCAGTGCTGTCGCAAACATTGCTTCTGTCAGTCAGTTGATAAAGGCATTGTTGAGAGCCTTTGATCATTGCCCTCACAGCAAAGCTGGCAGTGTCTGCAGATACAATTTCAGTTCAGGTCAGATGGGGGGATTCTTCCAAGGTCATTGTTAAAAACTAACCACTACCTTCTGTATAAGACTGGAGTCAGTATCTTTGACTTGTCCTCTCTTTCCCTGGAGCCATCTCATGCATCACCTGCTGCAGTACAAGCCGAGCTGTCTCTGCAGGTTAGTTAGAATAAGCACCACAACTTGAGCCCATGTATTTTATTAATCAATTTAATACCCCCTTAGACAATGAAACACGTCAATGAGCATGATGGGCTCTTGCAAGAGGGCTGGGTGAGTTGGCCCATACCACTGATACGTAGAAGTGTAGCTTTTACCACAGTAGGCAGTATAAGAACCTCTATAAACAGCACACACAGAAAAGCCAAGATACCCTTTATCAGATATTTATATAAGTTAGTTTTCTCAACCATATGCCTGCCTTATGATTAATTTGCTCTTTTAGTTAACAACACTAATGCAGATAGAAGTTCTGCATCCTGTTTCAGTTACAGAAAACAAATATCTGTGTTGTTACCTAACACAGGAATCCTATGGGAGCAGATGTCTGGTCTCCATGCTGCACTCCCCAAAGTCACTTCTGCAAAGGAGGAGTGAAAACCATGCATGTTGGAAACACAGCCTGCAGTGCTCTTGCACAAGCAGGACTGACAGAGGCTTCCCCTGTTTGCTCTTTCCTGTTCTGATGGGATATTTAGGGTAGCATAGGGCATCAATTAGATGGTTTTACATTCTACTAGAGTAGAGGTAGCTTTTTATAGTGTACAGGTGAAGTTGCATGAAGACATGTCAGAAGGGCATCTGACGTACACAGGACTTCAAACCCAGCAAGGTCTGTCAAACTGCATGTGAGTGGGTGACCCATTAGGGCCACATTTCTCCTGTAGACACTTTCCCAGTAGGAGCCAGCTGGGCACTAACAAACATTGACATTGAGCAACAGCTATGGTGGTGACTATTTAGCACTCCATCCACCTTGCCCTAGCCTCATATGACAATAAGGATGTCACCCTCCAGACACAGGGATGGGAAAGGGTGGAAAAGCACTCCACTTCTCTAGTAAAGACAAAGATCCTTTAGTCTGATACACTGTGTCCTTTACAAAACCCTCTTAGAGGAATGAATACAGCTATGACCCCACTTGCTCCATAACTCCTTTGGGATGCATAGTTTGGCCATGTATGCTTTCCTCCTCTGGATTAGACCATCCTATTTTGTAGCTGTTCTAATTTGCTTTGAGTTTTGTGATGGATTTTTAAGACTTGATTTTTAAAGATCTTACTTTACAATGGACATGTGATGATAAACTTTGGTCCTGCTGCAACACAATGTTTCGCTTTTTCTTCCTGCAGATTAATCAGGTCAAATAAAATCAGGGAAAGATCACAAGTTTCAGGTTCTTTCTTCCAATGAATCTAACTCAAGCAATGACACATTACTTAATTCAGTGAAGCTTTTCATGTCACCCAAGCAGGACAGTCCCCCAAAGAGATCCGTTACTGAGATGAATGGATGTCTCTGAGAAAAAAAATGTACTAGTCTTCATTTCAGAGCATGTTCCTTGGTTTTTGGTAGTGCTGGAATGTATTAGTTCCCTGAATGGGACATATCTCATATATCAATTAAGACTGGAAATGCTATGATTCTATTAAGGGTAGTAAAGGGAAAATACCAGCTTTGAAATTCTTCATTACTCAAACATAACTCTAGGGCATATTAAAAAAAAAAAAAAAAAAAAAGGTCTCAGTTCAGACTTGAAACAGGAGGGAAAATCCCTGGGAAGACAGAAAAGGAGAACCTGACATTTACTTAGGACTCTGCAACTGGGTTAATTCTGAGGAAAATGCTAATCAAGCTGAAGAACCCTAGGGTTCAGTGCCAGTTGCAGAAGATTACTGAGGATAGTAAGGATACCTTACTATCTTACAAGGATACTACTTACAAGGATACCTGTCTGCAAGTCCCTAACTTCGGGCACCTTTTGGAAATTTGCTAATTGACCCTTGAAATATCTTTTTTATTTTTCCTCTTCCCATCCTTTCTAGACTTTTAAATCCTTTTCCGTGCTGTTCATAGAAGTCAACAACTGAAGATAGCAATTCCACTCTATGAAAATTGCTTTTCCTTTCTGCAATGCTAAACAAGACCAGTGGGAGAAAGCAATTATCAGGGACTTGCTACTGCAGTAAACAAATGTCAGTCAGTAGAGAAAATTAAAATATTATAGACTAGAAAGCAGATCACCAAAAGCAGATGAGCCTAAGGGAGAGAAATACCACTTTGATCTAAAATACTCTTTAATGTCAGTCATACCCAGTGCGAAGGAAAAGTTTGGTCTCTCACCATCTTTTCACTATGTTTCAGTTTAAGATAGGCAAATAGAAGTCTATTCAGGTATGTACTAAATAAAGACAACATTTAGGTTAAAAAATGAAAAATCCCAAAGAAAAAAGATACATACATTTAATTTCAATGATTACACTTGGTATACATTTTTTGATTGGTTGGTGTCAGGGAAACTGCTGATGGGCTAGAAAAATTTCCCTGATAATATGTAACTCAGAAGTGTTGGAAATGTAGGAAGAATCTTGATATTATGTATGAAATTCTGGATGACTTTGAGGAATTAAGTAGTACAAATGGAGATATATTTAGTGGTAGAATCTGTGTCTTTGGTGTACAGCACAGTCACCAGCTATCCAAATACCAGCACTGTCCTCTGGCCATAATGAGGCAAAAGAAGTTGCAGGAAGCATTAGACAAAATTATGTTAACTGGAACAGAAGTGGGGAAAATCAACCCCCCTGGTTTTGAGAAGAGTTAGATCATTGTACGAAATGGATTACATTATATGATTGCCTGCAATAGCAGGGGCTTGTTTTCCAAGTAACCTGGATCTCCTTGTGGAAGTCAAAGCAAAAACAAAATTAAGACAAGTTCTACGTAAGTTATTGAAAAAATACCTTGCAGCAAGCTGTGAATTATTACGTTTGCGCTAGCCTGAAAACCATTATTTGTTCAGGTTTTTCAGGAAATCAGGAAGTAAGGACTCTGAGAGTCTTTTGTCTGTACACATTTTCTTCGTTTTCTATAATCATTGAGAAGATTAACCAGCAATGAATAAGAAGGTTTAGGAACAGGGAGAAAAAAAAAAAAAGATATTTGATGGCTTTTTTGATAACTGGATAAAGCAAAAAACGTTACTTGAGAGACAGAGTAGTAGAAGGATGACCAATAGGCTCAAAACTATCTAGAAACAGCAGGCACTGGCAATGCAAATGTAGCTTGCTTACGGCAAAGCTGTGTGCTTCCAAGCAGGATCTGGGGAAAAGTCAATGTTATCACAGTAGGTCTGCGTGGCATCAGCTGCAGAGGAGTGTACCACTCTTCACAGTAAGTGCTGTCTGGCAATAAATTATCAAGTCTTGTGACAAATACTTGAAAGGGATATACCGATTACCTTAATTGAGAGTAAACTCTTTACATACATGATTGAACTTTCATGCTGTCTGTATAAAGGGTCTGGCAAGTGTGACATGAGTCATGGCTACTTTTTTTTCCAGAAGACTGTTGAATAAGTTATTAGACAGGCAGCTACCCTCAGGTCAATATATTACCATGAGGGAATAGGTAAAAATGAAGAAAGAATGAAGAAATAAAGAGAAAGAGAGTGAGAGAGAGCACTTGCTCATACAATACTCTCTTGCTTCCAGGTAAATACTCTTTCTAGTGTCTTAGGTTTCTTCCTCTAATAACAGGCTGAAGGCTGTACGGAACTTTAAAGGCCTTCATTAGTTGCTAAGTTATGCTGAGACCAACCACAATGTAGCTATTCAATAAAGATATTTCATTATTTTGTTACTAGACTGCTTAGCATCTCAATACCAGAAACAAAAAGCCCCAAAGACCAAGCACAAATTAGAGCTTTTAATCTCAAGAACAGCTGATCTTTCTGAATATTCTGGAACAGATATCTTTCTCCCTGACACTAGTAGAGATTGGTACTTAGAAGAGTTCTTCCTGTATTAATGAGAACTGTTTCATTGTTTTCTTTAAATGAGCATTTTTTTCATAACCGTATCAAGCTCAGCCACCTGGAATTAGCTGGCTTTTGTTCATTCTTGAGGATTTACCTCTCCTAGCAAATATATTCTTGCCCAAAATTACTGACTAGCCAGCTGTGCAGCTGCTCAGAAACATGGAAGGGCATGTGTAGGGAAAAGGGAGATGTTGGTATACCAAAGAGCCAGTGATAGCCAGCTCCAGGAGGGACTTCCTGCTGCTGGCCAGGGCTGAGCCAATTAACACTGTAACACTTCTGTGATAACATATTAAAAAACAGAGAAGATTGTTGTACAGAAGAAATTCCAGCCCGGGAAGAGGGGAGAGGAGAACTTGAGAACAATGTAGACACCAAGGTCAGTACAGCAGGAGGGGGAGAGGGGCCCCCCTCTCTTCCAGAAGCAGGGGAAGGACTTAAAACTGAGGCCCCTGCAGCCTATGGAGGGTGCAGAGACACCCCTGCAGCCCATGGAGGAGCCCATGCTGGAACAAGTGGATGCATGAAGGAGGCTGTGACTCCGTGGGAGGCCCAAGGATGGAGCAGAGTCCTGCAGGAGACCTGTGGCCCATGGAGAGAGAAATCCACACTGGAGCAAGTTTGTCCTGGGTAGGACTTCTGGTCCTGTGAGGGACCCCAAGGGATCAGGGGAAGGACTCAGAGCTGTGGCCCCCTGTAGCCCGTGGTGAAGACCATGGTGAAGCAGCTGTCCCCCTGCAGCCCATGGAAGACCATCGGGGTGCAGAAACCTGACTGCACCCCATGGAGGAGTGACCCACAGGACAGCAGACTGAGAAGAACTGCTGCCTGAGGGATGGACTCGTGTTGGAGTGGTCCATCAAGGACTGTCTCCCATGGGAGGGACCCCACGGAAGCAGGGGAAGGACTCAGAGATGTGGCTCCCCTGTAGCTCATGGTGAAGACCGTGGTGAAGCAAGTTGTCCTCTTGCAGCCCATGGAGGACCATCGGGGTGCAGAGACTCGGCTGTACCCCATGGGAAACAAGAACTGACTACAACCCCTCTTTCCTGTCTCCCTGCACTGCTGAGGGGAGAGGAGAGAGAAGGGAAGGAAGGAGGGTGGGTGTTAAGGTGTTTTAAGACTGTTTTATTTCTCACTCTTTAGCTTTTATCCTGTTAGTAATAAATTTAAGTTTTACCCCACATTGAATCTGTTTTGCCAATTAGTAAGTGACTTCTCCCAGCTCTTATCTCTACACAAGAATCCTTAGCTGTTTTTTTTTTCCTCTCTCTGTCCGGCTGCAGAGGAGAGTGAGAGAGTGGTTTTGGGGAGTATTCGAAATCCGGCCAGGGTCAAACCACCACAGTGTGGGCAATTGGGACGTTACATCTGTTTAAAAGGACTATGTTTTCAGCAGAAAGAGATCTTTTCTTCTGTAGTTTTGTTCAAGCTACAAAACATAATTGGACACTCAATTTATTTTAAATTAAGTTATATGACTCATGCTTGCACCGTATCAGAACTGGTTTGATTGGAGTGCAGACTGTCTCCCAACTCATGTATGCCGACTCCAGGAAAAGCAGCAGCAAACATAAGGGAGATGATTATTTCTCTGCTCCACCATTTCCTGTCAGTCTTCATCAACATGAAAATAAAATTGTCACACAGCATAAATAAGGTAATATGAAAATAAGGTCACTGAAAGTGGACTAAGTGGTTCTTCCAACATGGAGGAAGATTCTCCTTTGATCATATTTGCAGTTATCTGTTAATAGCTACCTGACAGAGAAAACCACACAGATTATCTCTCCCTCCCTCCTAAGTGCCTCCCTCCAGTATCTGTTTTACTGAAATCTCATCACGTTACGCATGCCACCTCAGAGCTCTTTTGAATTACTGCCTAAGAACATGACTGCAGTTAAATAGCAAAAGTTAGACTCCTTTTAAAATTTTTATTTTATGCACCTTCAGCCACTTTGCAGATTACACCAAAGCTGAATGGTACAGTTGATTCACTGGAGGAAAGTAATGCCATCCAGAAGGACCTTGACAGGCTTGGAGAAAGGATCCATGCAAACCTTTTCAAGTTCAAGAAGACCAAGTACAAGGTCCTACGCATGGGTTGGGACAATCACCAGTATCAAATACAGACTGGGGGATGAGTGGATTGATAGCAGGCCTGTGGAAAAGGACTTGGGAGTACTGGTGGATGAAATGTACCAATGTGCTCTCGTAGCCCAGAAAGACAAGTGTATCCTGGACTACATGAAAAGTAATGTAGTCAATAGGTTGAAGGAGGTGACTCTGTCCCTCTACTCTGGTCCCATGAGACCCCATCTGGAGTGCTGCATCCAGCTCTGGAGTCCCCAGTACAGGAAAGATGTGGACCTGTTAGAAAGGGTCCAGAGGAAGATTGTGAAAATTATCAGAGGGGTAGAACAGCTTTCCTGTGAGGAAAAACTGAGACAGTTGGTATGACACTTATTATATTAATTATATTAATTATTATATTATTATAATACTATTATATTATTATATAATTCTGATATTATATTATTATCTATTAATTATCATATAATAACCATTATATTAATTATTAGCTCAGACCAACTCGGGGGGGGGGGGCAGGTTGAATTTCATGAAGATGAAGTAGTACCTTGCTCCATACCCCCCACCACTTGGAGCCTCCTTGGGCAGCCCTGGAGCAGCTGTCAGTCACTGGCACACCGGGAGCACTGCCCCACCCCCTGTCCAAGAGACCCAGAATGGCCAGTGGGCCAGAATTTCCTCCTAGGAGGGTGGCCATAGCCAGAGCAGATAAAATCAACACTGTGTGGCCAATGTGTGGTCACCACCTTGTCATCTTCTGGACTCCATCTATGCTGGATCTGAGGTGGTAGCTATAATTTGTCTTTTTCTCTCTCTTTCTTTACCTCTTCTCCTCATCTCCTTTCTTTATACTTGGGTAAGCTCAAACTGAATGGGTTGGATTTTGCTAAGTTGTATGGGCTAGCATGTGCTAAGTCAATGCTTTGTGGAATGCTTTATTTTGGTTGAATGTTGCCCCTTAAACTTTTGCCAAGTTCCCTTATTTTCCAAAGTGGAGCAGTGAAAGTGTGTTATTTGACTTCTTGAGAAATGAGTGCAACATCTCCCATGCACTCTCTCAAGATATTAAAAGCACAAGACCCTTTTAATAAATCCAGCAGGCAAATTTTTGGAGCCTTGTATATTTTTAAAGTAAAACCCCTTCAGTGAGCTCATAACTCAAACCTTGGGTCTTACAGTTGGAGTTGTTCAGCCTGAAGAAGACAGGGCTCCAAGGAGAATGTATAGCAGCCTTTCATCATATAAAGGCTTATTAGAAAGACAGAGACACTTTACTAAGGCCTGTAGTGATAGTAGAAGGGGCATAGGTTTTAAACCAAAAGACAGTAGATTTAGACTGGACATAAGAAAGAAATTCTTTTATGATAACAATAGTGAGACACTGGAACATGTTGTCACAGAAGCTGTGGATGCCACATTCCTGGAACTGTTCAAGGGCAGGTTGAATGGGACTTTGAGCAACCTGATCTGGTGAGAGATAACCATGCCTATGGGGATTGGATTACGTTAACTTTAAAGGCCTCTTCCAACCCAAACTGTTCTGTGATTCTATTAGAACAAATTGTTTCAGGATCTCGATCCCCAATATGACACCTGCAGACTGGCTACTATATCTAATTAAGTATAGCACAAGAAGGAATTCCTCCCCAACACACTAGAAATTTGTCAAATATTACTAGTAAAATTCAGTTCAACTATGTACCCATCCATGCCTGGACAAGACTTCTAGGAGGTTTTTCACTCATTATATTTATTCATTTTCCTACAGCTATGTTAGAAATTCAAATAATGTCAGGATAAAATGAAGAGTTTTAATTAAAAAAAGAAACAGCTAGAATCTTTATTCAATATCTTAGTCTACTCCATATTTCTACTGAAACATTCAAACGTAATTTCTTTCTTTCTTATTCTTTTAGCACCTCCACTTTTTATCAATATCTCACTAGAACGGTTATTGCTGCAGAACTTCCTGCTGAGATCATATTAGGAAGCAAAGGGAGTATCACAGAGGAATACATTTTCATATTTTTGGTATCACCTTTCTCCTTTTAATTTCCTCTCTATTTGTATGGGAGGAAGGGGAGAGTCCAGAGTCCAGTGTCTGAAAGACTTATTAGATTATCTTCCTGTCATTCTCTGCTCATACCAGATTCTTCCTTGCATGGCATCAACTACTGTTTTGCCAAGTCATCAAAGACCCACACAGACAAACATTCTTCTCAGGAAGACTCATAACTCACTATTGCAAAGGCTTGTTTCATGCTTAGCCTAAACAGTCCTTTTAAAGGCCTTCCATATTATTCTATCAAATAGTAACACCCAAACTAATTTCCTTCCTTGGAATTTAACAGCCTTCCATTATACGCGGATTTTTGTGAGAAAGTTTGTTCTGTGAGCATCATACACAGCTGTTGCACCACATAGTTAGTCCAGAAACAGAGTAAATTTCATCCACAAAATGTCACAATCTTTGTAGACAGCTAAAAAAAGCCCTAAAGAACAAAAATGTGCAGGCAACCTTAGCTATTGGTTTTGTTATAAACTTCAGCTTCACAGAAGTGAAGGGTTGTAAGAGCTTGTATTTGTGCAGAACTCTGAAGATAAAAGTATTGAAAGTTCTTGCTGTATATATATGTGATAGCTATTTAGATGAACACTGAAAAAGAGTCTCTACGGTTGAGGAGCCACTATCTGAACTTGAAGTGCAATAGCTGTTTGTTGCCCAAGACAGGATTTCAGTAATACCCACTGGGCATTCTTTTTTATGTTTGTGTTCCAGTCTGTATCTGTATATGACATGTTTAAAGGTACACACATAAGTATATGCCAGTACAGACATTCCCTAGTGCTTATTTTCCGAATCTATCCTTCCAAACAAAAGCAATACTAAAATGGACATAATGTTGGGAGCCTACGGAATTTAGTAATTTGGACTGAACAATAATCCAAGAATTTTTAAATTATATTCAAACATTTCTTTTTAAATTAATAATTTCGAATTTAACTCAGAACATGACAAGACATGGAAATACACAATTACAATATAAACAGCGTATGTTTCTTAAACATACTCTTTCTCACATAAATAGAGGGAAGACGAAAATATTTCAAAATCAATATAATCACATTTACTATTACTAATTCCATATTCCTTTATCATTACTGTAATAATAATAATAATCATCTAGTCCTTGAAGTGTAGCTTGCCTGCTTGTTTTCTAGCAACTTCCTAGTAATCATGACAAATATTTCTTACTAAAATAAATCTGTAACAATCTTTCTTTCAAGGTTCCATTATTTTAGTTCCTGTTAATATATTTAGAAGATAAGAGCCAGTTCCTTTTCAGAAAGGTGTTGCAGAAGTTAACTTTTAGCAAGGCTACTTCCCTTTTTCATAGCTACTACATAGCCAAAAAATTCCTTAATACATTTATTTTATTTTCAAATCAAAAAGTAAGTTTAATGTGGTAATTCCTGCAAAAGTATTGCTTTTCCAATATCGTGAAAATTAATGTATGAGAGAAGAGTAAAAGCTCCTCGTTTGCATCACTCCTACACATCTGATAAAAAATTCCCATCCATGACTCACATGTGGTACAAGACAAGCAATAAGGCCACATGATTACTGTGAATTTTAACTTGCAGCAACCAAGGAAATATGGAGCTTTCCAGATCACTAGTGCAATGTAAGCAACTTTTCAGACTGATAACTATTATTTCTATCAATTCACTTGCATCAAATTTTAGACAGCAGAGAGATCACAGACAGCTTCCCAAGGAGCAAGAGCTTCTGGTGACTGACACAACGCAACGGTTTGCACCATTGTCCGCAATGTGCAGTGTGAGTGAATAGGAAGGCAATAAATACATGACAAAAATGATGGTCACAGTAGTCAGTGAGTTTAGAACTTCTTCAGTCAACTGTGCACAAACCACTGATGTATGAGAAACAATTACAACTAAGTTTGTGTTCTCGTATAAATTTCCCATTGTAACTTTCTGCCCCTTAGAACTGGCCTCATCATTGTTAGGCTGTATTTTTACCCACATTTAATTATTCAAGTTAGAATAGATATGCAGTGAAATACCACTTGAGATGTCATAAGGCTGGAGGAAAATGTTATGGTGAATTAATTTCATGAGAGAATGCCAATTCACCAAAATCAAAATGTGTTGTGCAAGGCTGTTAGCCTCACAGCCTTCTGGCAAGCCTTGTGTCATGATGACACTAGACAGGACATTGAGCACCTGTGAGGCTTATGCTAAAACTGCCTTAGGGACCTGAGGACTTTCAGAGGTTGTCATGTGCAGCTTTCCAGAATTCTGTGCCTTTTCCAGTGGCGACAAAGCCCTGGGATCTCAATCCATCTTAAAGCTTTTGCTTCTCCTGCTGGTGTAGGGAATCTGGCAAACTTGAAAACCGTGACTCATGCCAAGACTTGGAGGTCTGTCTCTCATGCTCATTGATCTTGACTCCTACACAACACCAGGGCTCCTAACCTCCTGGCTGTGTTATTGACTTTGCTTTTATAGCCAAGCCAAGAGATGTAGTGCTTAGCTTTTCGCTCTGGCTTTCACTGTGGATTTGCTAAGCCAGATGATTTGACAAATTTCTAGTTTTCCACTTGTAGGCATCTTTATTTTTCATTTCAAAGTGGATCAATCTTGGTTAGCAGGTCTGCACTCTTGAGTTAACGCCAGATTTAGATGTATCTTTGTAAAGCCACCAGCTTCTAAGGGCAAAATCAGCTGCTCTGCTCATCTGATCAAACCATCTCTGTGTTAGAGGATCTAGTATTGCAAAGATACTTCCAACAAAAAAGATTACATCTATATTTTTTGGCCGAGAAAAGTTACACCGAATTATCCTCAAGGTCTCTTTCAACCTGGTGTTATGTGATTCAGGATGGTTTTTTCTTTGTAGTCATATGTTAGTTTTGGGGGGTTTTTAGGTTATAATGGTGCTGTGCCAGCTGATTTCTGTATGCCAGCTAATCTCAATAGACATATGCCTTCTGCACAACGGTAAGACTTGAGTTACCCTTAAATTATTTTTCAATTTTGTGGAAAGAAAAGACCTCAATATATGATGAGTGGCACTAAACCAAAAAAAGACAATGTTGGTTTTAGGTTTCACCACCAAGAAATTCAGATGACATTGCTAAGTGGTCTCACAACTTTTTGTTCTCCTTAGCACAAAGTTAACTTGCATCTGCCGTGAAGACTGGGTCAGAGCAACAGAGGAATAGCTGATTCCCAGTCATGAGTTTGGGAGCACACGCTGCAGCAGGCAGTTATAATGGCAAAGTTGTATTTTCTAATCCCAGTAAATTCACCTTTAAATGGAGTACTAAAGGTATTTCCCATATTCTCTGCTGGAACCAAAGGAAGAGATTGTGAGAGAAAAATATATAATTATTCATTTTGTTAAGATTAAACCAAACAAAATTTGTTTTTTCTCATTTTAAAATCAAAACAGAAAAAGTTCTGAAAACTTCAGTAACTGGCTCAGTTCCAGTAGCCTCATCTAGAACAAGCCCCACAGCTCTGCTGCAAGGTAGCTGGGAGAACTTATCAGCAGATCCCTAAGCAAAACCAGATAGCTCCAAATTTCCTTCCCCCTCCCTTTTTTTTTGAGTGATTCTCCTTCAGTGCTTAAAATGGCCTGTTCAGACATCCAAAGAGTAGTAACAGAATTCAAAATAACTCAAGGAGAAGTTAAATAGAATATTGCCAAGATTGGTTGCAGGCACTAGTTCTGCACCAGCTTCTCTAGTTATTGTGTTTATTAGTTTAAAAATCACATTTTGAATTTTTTTATTTGTGTCTTCCCTTTGACTTCAATGAAGATCAACACAAAGAAAGGAAGGAGTGTATGAACTTTGGGCATGGAAATCAGACTACTTTAAAACAGTAGTTGCCAAATTTCTTGCGAAGTGAGATAAAATTTAATGTAAATTATATATTACACTGATATTTCCTAATATTGTGCATGTAGATCATAAGTTGAAACACACCATTGAAATCTGTACCTGCTTTTCATACTGTTTCATATAAAGCTTTCACTGATTGGGGTTTCTTGTGAAAGGATTTCAGTGTCCTGTTGAGGCTAAAGAGAAAAAATACAATGAGAAGTTCACAGGAATTGTGTTACTTCATGTGATTTGTCTCCCATTACTTAAGTTTCTAATTCTCTCTTTCATATAGTTTCCTTAGAGTTTATTTTATCAAATGCACTTTCATGCAGGATGGATGCAATACCAAATTTTTGACAGCTGTGAGAAACAAAAATAGCACTGATATTTCACAAGCAATACAGTCTGCTATTCCTAGATGATAATAGGTTAAGATAACAAAACACATTTTCAAGAGCACATTTTGTAGAATGCTTTGCAGGTCTCTGAGGTTTCCCTGTCTTCCTTGTACCCATTGAAACAGCTGAAATTTCACACTCAATCTGTGTCTTTGAATGTGGGATTCCAAATAAAAATTGGTTTTTGTTTCCATGTAAAAAATCTTTCAGGGTCAGCCAGCAGTTCCCTGGATCTAAGTGCGCACCTACAGATCCCAGGAGAGCTTCACTCCACCAAGCTGAATTTGGTTCCACCTGGTATCTTTGCAAGACAGAGGGGTTTAGAACCTCAGGAGGGACAATGGGTCACAATTCATTGAACTGCCCAGCTGTCTCACTAAGATTTTTTTTGTCACACTAAAGATTTTGCAGAACTAATGCGGGGGTTGGTCTTTTGCCAAAAGAGCTAGACTTCAAAGTCTCCTTTACAGTATTCATCTTAATACAATGTTTTCTTCAGTTTTCAGATATACTGCCTCTTTGTTTAACACCTTATTCCTAGAGACTTAACAGCAGGGAGTTTGGGTCCTTTACATTTCCAAGACAGAGAGCAGGGAGTTATAGGAAGCCCAGGCTTTCCTTCCTTGCTCCTAGTCCCCACGTACTTTTTTGAATGTCATATATACAGCTTGTAAGATGAACCACTCAGCCTGCAGCTGATGAGCAGCACCAGGGGAGAGATATAGCAAAGTAGAAATGGAGGACTGATTTATACCTATGCAGAGCATCATTTCCATGTGACCTTCTTCTCCACTTGCAGCCTCATGGCCAATGCAGCTCATCAAGGACAGTGCTTACATGCTCAAAGCAATGTCATCTTAATACTCAATTACCTGCTGTGCCATAAACGTCACACTGTGTTTATTTGAATGAGCACAACATTTTCCTATGACAGAAGGATATTCTCAAGGTAGCATTCCCTGACTTCTGATAGTTTCTTTCTTATACTTCTTTGCTGTTAGCATTGCAGAGAAAGCTCCTGTAGACTCGAATACTATGTCCAGAATAAGTTCAGTTCTTTCTAGGGCTGCAGCTTACCCGGTCAGGACTGGACACTTGTTCTCAGTGAATTCAATCATAGCTTTACCTTGCCTGGAACAATAACATCAGGGAAAGGACCACCCATGGGCTGCCATACACTTGAAATGATACTATAAGAATAATTTCAGGCATATTAGAAGGTCCAGACTACTTTAACTTCATGTCCAGACAGTCCAAAGTGAACACTGCTGTTAGCATTAGTGGTGTCAAGCAGCATACAGGCCACACAGAGGGGGGAGAGAACTAAGGCAGGTCAACATAGAGGTGCACATGCCCAATATTGCCTTCATTTCCAGTAGTAAGAGGCTGACTAATTCTTATAGCATGAGAGGTAACATTCACTTTTTTGTCTAATAATTATGATTCTGGAAATTCTTGCTGGTAATTTTTTTTTTTCTTAGTTCTTGCTAAGCTACTCTGTGACATTCACTGTTGGCCAATATTTACTTACATATCTTGGAAAAAGCGTATCCTTTTGATTTAGTGTCTTTTAATCTCACTTAAAGTCTTTTCATTTTTGGGGTCTTGGGCTGGAAGACAAAAGGCTTCAGTCCTGCCTTCCCATATGCCAGTCTGGAAGTTTGTATGGTCCAGCTTGAAACCAAGAGCCTGGACTGCCGTCCCTATGGCACTCATATCCAACCTAATTCTTCATCCCGGGGAGCAAGGAAGAACATGTTCATGCAGCAAACACAGCTGTATGCCTCCTCCTGTGCCTGTGACATCCCAGCACAGACCACCAAATTCTTCCTGCTACCAGCCTGTTAGAAAAGGTGATGGGCAGGGATTGCTGTTGACTGCAAAGGGAGAGGAAAAGATGAAGGAAACACTTATCTAACCTGAAGGCAGGAATTAATCCATGCTAGACAATGGGAAGTATGGAAAGTATGTCTCGACAGAGCATGCAGTAATCAGTTGACCTGAATTAATGTAAAATTCCCCGTCTTCTCAGAAGGACTTTTTTTGACACAGCCCTGACATAACAAAAACAAAGGCCATTTGTGAGAAACACTCCCTCTGCAGTAAAAATTTCAAGGCTCCTCATGCTGTCCAAGCATGATCAAAATAGATCAGTATTGCAAAGGTTGCCTCTTAAATTGCCATCATTGTTTACATCTGACTCTGATACAACCTCAGGAATATAACAAGCTGTAATAACCACCTTTTTGACGTTAATGATTTCCCAGTGTGATGTGAGACATTATGCTGACACACATATCTGTCTTCCTGTTATGTACAAGGCAGGGTATTTTGTAAGAAATAGGACGCTGCAGAAGTGAGAGTAGTTAATAATTCTTTTGGCCTATCAGATTCTATGCGTTTTAAATTTCTGTCATATAACCAATTCTTGGCACTTATATTGACTTTCAGTTAGTCATTTCAGCTAATATAGAGGATCTTTTAGATTTTAAAGATGTTATGAAACTCATGCTGAATACACATAGCCATTTTATATCTATCAAGCAAAATTGTTATAGATGGCCACACACAAAATATTATGCTCTTTCAAAACCAGTAATTTAATGACTGCTCTGCTACTAAATTCCTCAACTTCTCACACTAGAATAGTTCATTTTGCAGTTGGTTTTGAGGGGCTTAGCATTACTTTGGTTCCTGATTTCCTGTTTGTGGAAATATATTTATTGTTTGCAATCTTCATAATTGCAAAGAATCTGGTATAATAAAATGCTCTTGCATCGTGTCTAATGTAAGAGGAAATTTGTTATCAAAGAAACATAAGGGTCTGCCACCAGTTTTAATGATAGTACTATTATTAGATTACGCTTCCCACTGAGATGCATGTGAGTGTGGTTGCCTTTCTCCTTTGGTTCCTTTGATGAAGGCCAGCCTACAACTTCATTTGAATTTGCAGAAACTACTACTATACTTAGTCTCAGGTATAGCTCCATGCTTGACAGAGTGAGGATTTTGTTACTAGTATGTCTTACCATTAGGACAGGAAAAAAATGGCTGATACTCTCTGCTGAACCCCAGAGTTTAAGGGAGGGCATGGCTGAAGGAGTTGCATGATCAGCTACACAATGACCACTCATATTCAGGGCTATTGAGTGTATCCGAGCAACGGTCTACATGCAACAAGTTTGCAAGGCAAAGATAAGGTGTTTGTAGAGAGACATGTGCAACTGATTTTTATTGTGAAGTAGCTCTGCACACACTCGAGACAAAGAAAGACAAAAAAATCTGTTTAGTGATACAAGCCAGAGGCAAAGTGTTTCCATAGAAAATGGGCAAATGCTTGGGATTTTCCGATTCTATTCCTCCTGCACCATGAGCCTTAAACGAAGTTAGTGCAGTCAGGGGGTCGGTTACTGCTTTCTCAGCTGTTCACACAAAAGAACACTTTGCACCTGTTCCCAGTGAGTGAAAGTTTTCTTTGTGTAAAAGCAGTTCATCACCCCAGCCTTGTCATTTGGGGAGTAGTGGAGTAGGCAGAGCCCAGACATGTTCTGGCTGAAATCAGCATATTACTGAGGAGGAAGAAGGCTGAAGGGCAGGTCCTGCAATCAAGTTTCATAAGATTTAACATGTAAACATGCCCCCACCTGAAGTTTGATGTCATAGCAAATGCAAACAGCAGGAATAGTCGGCTGTGCGTACACAAGAAAATGTGTATTTTTCACTTTAATCCCAGCTCTATTTAGTTTACTGTATTTGCCTAAGGCTGGAGTAATTTTCCTATCTACCACTGAGGTATTATTCAGGAAAACCTGCACTGAATTGTCCCTGTATAATTATAAAGCAGTGCACTCCATGCTTCCTTTGATGTTCTCATAGATTTAAATCACCTAAACTGTTATTTGCCTCAGATATTTTCATTAGGTTTGTGCCAGGCCTTCAGCTGGGGGAAATGAGTTTAGGTCTGAGCCCCAGAAGTTCATGACAGTGAGACAGTCCGGACTATCTTGGAAAAGTCACTTCTCAGGTGACACAGTTATGGCAAGGGCATGGATTGTGGTTAGAGCTGAGAAAACATGAGGAGCTAGGCAGGTATTTCTGTATTAAGAAATAAATAAAAAACAGATTTAAATCCAAAATCCCATAACTAAAATAGCAGCTTCTCCTTTTCGCATGTCAGCTGGTGACCCAACAGTCTCAATGCTTCTCCTCAGCACAGGAATCACAAACAGGGCACATGGGCCATCCGTCTGGGCCAGCACAGCAGCAGTGAGATAGACCTAGATTTCCTCTACATCTTCACTCTTCTGACCTTCAGAATATATCACCTCTCACCCCCACTTTAATCCTCAAGTCTTTACTTTGGAGCTTATAATAAATAATAGACAGCAGAAGAAAATCCCTGTGGGAGCAGCAATGGTGGCCCTATTATAAAGGCTTCAATTCCCCACCTGCTACTTGATCAGCAAAAAGCTTGGATTCCCCACTCCAGTCCAGATTATGTAAAACTATTCAAATCCTGAGTGACAGTAGTTATGAAGACAGCTGTTAGACTCTCCAACTGGAGGAAGCAGGATCAAATGCTATAGAGTCCAGTAAGAGCTGTCTTTCTATTCACCTTCCCAGAGATCCTTGCAATGCCTTTGTTTTTCTTTTTTCTCTTTTTCTTTTTCTTTTTTTAATTAGTTCAGGTGGAGCGATATGAATAATCAGTCAAAAAAGGGAAAAATTCCCAATCCAAAAGTTCTCAGAAATGCCCTTTAAAAACAGGCACTGATTCGGAGACAGTTCTCCTCACACTCACACACACCCCTAACCCCCCCCACAGCCAATCCCCTTTCTCTCCCCACCACTTTTGAGTAGTGTTATTTGTCACAGAAAGTGGCAGAAGATGGTGGGGTGAGATGCTGTGTGAACCAGTCATTTTTCAACACCATTTACCTTGATAAGTTTCTGAGAAGAATATTGCACTAGAAAGATGCTATCATGGTTTCAGTCAATCAAATGTATAGGCACTCCTCTTCAGCATACTAAAATTCTGCCATTGCCAAGATTACCATTCTTGGTGGTATTTCAAACTACTGTTTACCAACAGGGGTTTGAAATTCAGGAATACAAAGTGGTTTCCCATGACAGTTGTTACCATGCATTGGGAAAGCTAGAGCAAGAATCCCAGCCACTCACCATCCCACTAAATTGTGAAAGCCCTATTGACTTCTCTTTGTTCATTGCATTCTGAGCGCCCATGCCATAGTTACAGGAGTAATTGGAGAAGCCTGTTGGTTTACACCTCTTTTTTAAAAAGGCTAGGCATCCACAGAAGTCAATAAGGAATGTTTTATTACTGGGAGGTGGATCAGGCCAATGAAGTTTTGCTGAATGTGCAATGTTCATTTGACCTACATCGCATCTGAGATCGGCTCTAACAGTACTTTATCAGCATTTGATAAAAGCTCCAGGATGCATAACAAAAACATACACGAAACATGCCTATTGCACTATGATCACAATCTTTTCAACCTTGTCTTTACTTCTTTACTTCAAGAGCTTACTTCTTATCTTTGTTGTATTTGTACATCTACATTTTTCATGTACAAACCCTGGCCTTTAATTTGTTTGGTTTGGCAACACAAAGATGTCATAAAACAGTATCAATAGGAAAACTGGAGATCCCCTTTCTGTTCTCTTGCAGTAAGGTCAAACTCCTGGCACCTCCCAGGCTGACAGGCAGTGCAGAGCTCAGCCATAGCCCTTGTACTCGCACTCCTCCTAAACCAGGATCAGGTCTGATTCTCATTACACGTTAGTTATCATAAAGGAAGATGCCTAACGCCCTCCTAGAATAGTCTTCTGGGAGAGGTCACATGAACTGTCTGCTTGCTTGCCTGATCAGGAAGTTAGCTGAGCCCAACTGACTTTTATACGGGTAAAAGCAAATAAAGCCTGCCTAGACTGAAGGGATCATTACATCTCCAGAGTTCATGCCAGAATTTTAATCTGCCACAGAACTGAAAAAAAAGACTTAGTTTTCTTTAGTGTCTTTGATTTTGCTTTCACCCAAAACATTCACCAATTCACAGTATTCACACTTGCAAATCTCTCTATCAAAAAGTTTTACTTCTGAATAAAACTTTCACAGATGAGCAGGAAAAAAAAATAAAAGCAATGGCAAACGTGAGTTCTGATGTAAAGAGGATTGGTAAGCAAAGTTTTTCACTTAATGAAATAAATTTATATAATTAGTTTTAAGTGGCAGAATTTCTGTCACTGCATTACCATTTACATAATAATAAATACTTCTTTCTGACTGGTTATTGTCTATGAATTTTGAGGTAGTGGATAGGCAAGCAGAATCTGTATACCTCTTAAAATGAATAGAACACTCCTGATTTAGAGAGACCATCAGTTTCCTTTGCAGGAATGAGGAGCATTTAGTGCAAGTTAAGTTGAAGTAAGAATGGAAGACACACAATCCTTTACAGAAATAGTTCTTCTATACGCTGCTATATTGCATTTATAACTAATTATTTGACCATGTGAACAATTCATAGAGGCAAGTTTCAAATATAAATATTTATGCACATGGCAAATAAATAGCACATACACATTTATTTCTTTATTTGCCCTTTTTTCCCGAGAAACGTTATTCTAATATAGTTAAAAATTTCACAGCAGAAAGGGAGTAGGAGACACTATCAGGTTCCAGCTCTGCACCACTCTTTGCCACCAAAGAATGTATTCTAACAAGGGTGGGACAATGAATGGGAAAGTCTAAAGTCTGATTTGAGAAAGGGATCTTTGAAAGGGTAATTCCCTTATGAGTATAAAAGTACATGGGTTCTTCTCTGTCTCAGAGAGACTCAGTAGCAGTTTCAGAGTGGTGCTGCCAATGGACATTTTCTGAATAAACACTATGGTTGTTCTTCACACACACATTCAGAACACAGTGGCCTTCTGTCATTGACATCAAGAGACTCTTTCAGGCACCTGGCACATCCTGGGATTGTGCTCAAACCATATGTTAATCCAGTAGATATTTTAAATTGAGTGAACTTGGCAGTTTAAGGTCTGTTCCCAGAGATAACATTATCAGAATAGCCATTTGTCACCAGTGGGAGCAAATACAGGCATCTATCAGGCTCCTTCTTTCCACAGCTTTTGCCAGAACCTGATAGGAAAAAAAAAAATACCAGAACTTCAGGAATCAGGGTTCTTGCTACACTTATTTATTGACAGTGTTATGTTTAATTCTGTGGTATGTCCAGCTATCTGACCTATAGCACTAGCAAGGTAGCAACAGCTTTAACCAGTGGAATCTCAGGAAAACCCAAATCAAACATGTAATGTTTCCATTTCCATTACATATATGTAATGTTTCTCATTCAGCATTCAGATCTGACTGCGTGCATTACCCAGAACATGAAGCTATACAGTTTCAGTCTTTATCAATTCCTTCATTCTTTCCTCTTGAACTATTCCAGACTTCAACACACCGAGTTCAGAGAGAGTTCAAGCTCACTACTTACACCAGGAGGGCTGAAATATTTGGTTTCCATTTCACAGGGATCATTGCAGGTTCATAGAGCGGGTAAAAGGCGATGCCTAATATTTGTGCCAGCCTGGCATTCAGTCCATGCTGTTCAGCCTCCTACCTGTGTTCCTCGCAGAGCTGGGATGAAAATCATTTGCAGCTAGAAAGGTTTGACACATCAAAGGGATGCTGTCAAACTGGTAGGCTTAAAATGTTATCTGTGCTCTCTTGTCTATGTTTGTTTGCAAAATCCACATTATCTTTTCAATATAGAGGGGTTTTCTTTCCAGGCACAGCTTGGAGTGAATACTTTTCTAGGTCAGTATCACTGTCAGAGTTGGTAGCAGTCTTAGTCCAGTGAATATACAAGGGGAAAACAAAACAAAGTGCCCATGCACAAAAAAAAGGGGGAAAGGGTAAAAATATCTTAGGGAGGCAATAATTTTGTTGGACTTGCAAAACACAATCAGAAATGGCTATGAGAAAAACCAGATTTTTGAAAGGTAGGGAAATTGTATATCATGTACATTCCCAAATCTAGACTTCAAATCTCATATTTTAAAAAAGGCATAATACGTTGGTTTCTTTTATTGACTTGCTTGTAGTTTATGATAAAAAAATGCATCATATGAGAGGCATTATCCACTACACTACACTGTATACTAAGGGGGCAAAAAAGAAGAAAATTCTGCATTCCTTCAAATGGAAATGTTTTCAATAAATGGAAGGTGAGAGGACTGTCACTGAAAAGTGTGTTCCTAAAATTAAAAAGTGCACCTTTTTTAGACTTCCAGTCCCACTGAGGCATTTGCTTCAAAAACAAACTGACAGCAGTAACAACAACAAAGTACTGCTGCTGAATGAACACGACATTTATTTAATGTTTTAAAATATGGTGTACAAATGAATGTTATCTCTTTGGTTTTAACAGGTTAGGTGGTGAATCTTTATCACACCAGTGTAAGTAGGAACATATTTCCTTCTCTTTGCTTAGACAGAAGGTTCCAGCACAGGGCATAAAGGCCATGGCAGAAGGGAGGGCTGGTCATGGGAGAGCTGGAGTGACTTTCACCCCATGGAGGGTACAGCCCTTGTTTCTGGACTTGTGAGTGACCCCAGCTTGACAGTGTGAAGGCTTGCCCTTTGCTGGGTACAGACAGTGCTAGAGGTAGGCAGCCAGCAGTACCAGGTACAGACAGAGCTACAGATAAGCACCAGCTGCGCCTTTCGCTCATCCCAATTGCCTCTGACCTGTGCAACGTGGTCACTTGCTCCGTGTCATGCTACAAACAGCAAATGCATTCCTCAATCCCTTCCCTTCAAATCAAATGGGTCTTGTAAGTACACGTGGGTGGCAGATTTGCAAAACTGTAGGCTCCCTAAGGCAGAGCCAGTGTGATCTGATTTTCCTATCCAGAACCCAGCAGAATGAGGCCCTAAACCTAATTTGCAGCCTCTAGGCACTACAGTAATATCACTAATTCAATACAAATGACAATAAGAGGAAGGGACATGCTATTCACAATACTGACTTCCCATCCACAGATGCTTGGCAGGACTTCAGATCTACATTTATGGAGCGTGTAGGCTTTGCTGAAATGGCCATTCTTTGTATAAATATGCCTCCAAGCAGCAATAAAAAGAAACAGATGCAGATTAACACTAACAAATCACATACCCATTGAACTATACATGTAACCTAATGGATGTGAATAGTCCTACTGCTTTACATCTGTTACAGCCACACAGCCTTGTTGAAGGCATGCTGGAGCCCTCTCACAGCATCAGCTCTCCCCAAAAGAGAGTTTGGCAGCAAACAGAGCAGCGTCCATACAGTGCCCCCTTCTCTGGGGGACACCAGAGAAGGACAAAGTGGAGTAGAGCCACCTTCACTTTGACTAACATTCTCTCAGGATTTGAGACATCTCGTGAAAAGTTGTTATCTCAGCTCCCTCTGCCTTCCATGGGGAGATTGAGGGAGTAGGTTGATTTATTCATCCCAATACCTAAGGGGCCTGTTATAAATCAGGGGTGGTTGGAGAAGAACAGGAGCCTGGATATCCTGCCTACACTGACCTCTGAATTTGTAGATGACTGAAGTTGGGTGAAATAAATCTCACTTCGAAGGCTGACTGAGCCATTCTGCCACAATAGTTAAAAGTGAGATAAGTAAGTACATTCTGTGCTGCCTAGGGCAGTCAGAGCTCAGTCACGGTGGAATAGGTAGTTGTGACCTGTAGACAAGCAGATCACTTACAGTAGTGTCTAATTTTGGTGTCATGTCCCTTCCTTCTACTAAACAAACAGAGACAGACACTGGCAACCTCAACTAGAACAAGGCTCAAGCACTGTCATAGGTGTGACAACATAATCATTTACCCAGACGAGATGACTCAGAATCCCGAAGAGTTCCCATAAGAGTTATGGATTTTGATGTCCCTATGCATTTTGGAGAAGGGATTCATAAGTGGGAAGTGGGGCAGCCAAAGGTGAAATAAAGTCCATAAATAACTTATTTTAGCCCCAAATGGATCAAACTTGATTGTAAAATTCTGTAAATGAATCCTTTCTTAAAAAAAAAAAAGAGAGAGAAAGAAAACTGTTGTGGGTAAAGTCATATGTTTGTCTATATACCATGAGCTTTTTGTAGGCAGTCTCAGAATCTTGCTGCTTCCTCCTGTTTTTAAGCTTCTCTCTTGTGTCTTGTTATCAGGTGTTTTTAACTTGCATGAATTCACACCACCATTCACCTGCATCCTCTTGGCATGTACAGAAACTGAGAGTCAATGACCTTCCACGTTACCTCCACTTCTTCTCTCAAAGGAGCTATTATGTGGCTCACTGGAAGAGAACAAGCCTAGTTCTGTTTCAGTCAGCATGACTCTTACAGTATAAACACTGAAAAAAACGCTCTCCACGTAGCTAGCCTCATTTTGCATTAGTCAAGAAAGGTCATGGCAAAATTGGAGTCAGGAAAAAATTGGTCAGTACTTGGAAGCAGTCCCACTTGAGCTTGATTTCCTGTTTCTGAAAAAAACCCAACCACACTGCCTTACATTATCTGAATATGAAGTTTAGTGAATATTGCTATGCATGCCCCACAAACACATTTTACACACAGTAATTCCTTGAGTGCCTTAAGAAACACTCAGCATAATTAAGGAGACTCAGTGGTTACCAAGAACCAGAAAAAAATGCGAAGTCTGAGATTTGTATTCTTTCCATCTCTATTTATATTATAATGTTGATTTATTAAGAAAATTACCTCTAAAATTAGTGGCAATTCCTTCTAGAAATACACCCAAGCAAACAGAAGAAACCAAACTGGCAGCTTCCCACTTAGTCCCCAGACCCACTATTGTGGATTCAAGAGAAATTCAGACAGTCTGAATTTCAAATTCGGAAAAGGCAGACAAAGCTGGTTTGATCTTTTGTTATTTTGTTAATCAGGCTAGAAATGTGAAAGCACAATGTACCTACTACATCTGAAGTAAAATAATTAAAATATCAGTCTGTAGAGAGAGTAATTAGACTCATTATTGATTAAATAGTAGAAGAAAATGACAGTTTGTTAGCTGGTTTTTTTAAAGGGGATATCCGTCAAAGTCAGAAATTCAGTCTCCCCCTTCCTCTCAGCCCCATTCTTCCATCTGGATGCAAATCCTCAGGGACAAACAAAATAACAACGTGAGACAGACAATGAAATAACCTCTGGATTTTATGGATTTGAGGCTCTAGGAGGCATGAGAAAGCACTTCACATTACTGTGCCAGCACTGTAGGTGTTCAGTAGATACACAGCAGTATCCCAGAGAAGATATCTTCTGCAGTGGCATTAACTAACAGTGTTTTTCTTGCTCCTCAGTACTTTTTGTAAGCTGTCTCCATCCTCATCTTGACTACCCTAAGCGCAGTGTCTTATGATTAGAGAGAGAAGTATTTTGGGTTTGGGTATTCTGGGGTTTTTTTTTCCTTTCCACAGCAATCGACTGTCCTCTATTATCCTGGATTATTTCTGAAGTGGAAAAACTAATCTCTTCTCATCATACATAAATATCACTTCTCAATTTTCTTCTGAATATAAATTCTTTCGTCCATGTTAAAAGGGAGATTTCTGCAACAGTAACCTGTTTTTCTCTATTTGAAATGAAAGGTCATCATAACTCACATCTTTTCAGTGACAGTGAAGGTGTGAAATCTTTCAGAATACAATGCATTATAGGTTCCATGAGTCAGTCATTCATCTCTTCATCAATGCTTCATGAGAAGTTTTATTTTCCTCTTCATAAGAACACAGATGATGAAGTCAGCAAGAAGACTGAGAAAATGAAGCATTTTATTCCATTAAAGAAAATACCTTTGATACTCCCTGATTCACAGCAATATAACTTTTTGTCTTCAACTTCCTCAACTTACCACCAACATTCTTGATTTCCTATCTCCAGATGCCCAAATGATAACTCCAGCTCTGTTTCCCCCAACAACTCTGCATGTTTGTCAGTACAACTGATGTCTTCTCCCACTCTCTGCCATATGCTTTCTACTCCTTGTTGCCAGGCTCCTAAAGCTGTTCATCTTGTTTTCTCACCAGCACTTTCTCTGGCACAGTTCAGTCACTGCTCAGAGCTTTGCAATACCCAGCAGAGTAGACACAGTTTGTGTAGTAACACATTCCTGCACATGATTATGTCAGTGCCCATGCATGAGCTGTTACTCTAGAGCACCTGGGAAGATGTAACTTGGTGGGGACAGAGGTAAAAGTCCAGAAGCGAAGGTCCGTCCCAGGAGAAAAAAAATTTGCTTATCCAGACTGATCCGATCCCAGGCCTTTCCTCTCAGCCTGAGATGTTCTGCCCCTCCATGACTGGGCACAGCCCCCAGTCACAACCTGGCTCAACCCCAAGAATCACGACCCCAGTGTCTGACCACCCTCATTATAAAAAATTTCTTCCTTATATCTACTCTGAATCTACTCTCCATTAGTTTAAAACCATTACCCCTTGTCCTATCTCTACAGGCCCTGCTAAAAATTCTGTCACCATCAACTAGAAGAGAATGACATTCAGCATGACAATGGCCATGAAGGACAGAGGGGGAAACATCAGAAAAGTCTCCCTGCTGCCTTACTCAACTTTAATGCCTGGTGTACTGAGTCAGATTAAATGAAAGAGAAAACTCTGGGACTTCCTGGTAAAACTGCTGCCTCAGCTCCTGTATCACACCCACTTAGAATGTTGAGCACAGACTGTTTACACTTCACAAAAGAGGAGCAGCTCACAGACTGAGGCCGTCAAAAGTCTTATAACTCGTTTATTTGCTCTGGGCATTGTATGTACAATGACAAAACTTATGTTGCTCCTACTCTGAAGTATTAGAGATGTGTATGACACCAGCCAGCCAAACAACTGTGATGATCCATTTCTCCTCAGTACTGCCAATACTTCCCAGCTCTGTGTCAAGACTTCAGAAAAGCTTGTGCTGATCCCTGTATTGACTGCCCTGGGGTGTGAGAATAAGGTAGCAAAGAATGTTCATTGTAGTCTTTTACTATTGACTTGGAATCAGCTTGCCAGGCTTTAATTATTAGCCAATTATAAACCAAGGAGAACCCTGAAGATGACTGAGGGCTGGAGGAGCTCTCCTATGAAGATAGGCTGAGAGAGTTGGGGTTGTTCAGCCGGGAAAAGAGAAGACACCTGAGAGACTTTATAGCAGCCTTTCATCATTTAAAGTGGACCTACAAGGGAGCTGGAGAGGGACTTTTCACAAGGGCATATAGTGACAATAGTGGGGATAATGCCTTCCAACTGAAGGAGGGCAGGTTTAGATTAGATATAAGGAAGAAATTCTTTACTACAAGAATGAGAAGTCACTGGAACAGGTTGCCCAGAGAAGTTGTAGATGCCCCATCCATGGAAGTGTTCAAGACCATGTTGGATGGGTATTTAAATAATCCGGTCTAGTGGAAGATGTCCCTGCCCGTGGCAGCGGAGGTGGAAGGAGATGATCTTTATCCCGAGGCACCTCCAATGTACTAGATGCTTTTGTATGCAGGCAACTTGATCAAGTTTCTAGACAGTAGAGCCAGTAAAGTTAAAAAGCTGCTCAGGTCACAAACCAGAAGAGCCCAGTTCAGCTGTGTGAGATCCATAACTCTCTAGGTCTGCAGGTGAAGGCTTGGTGGGTTTTCCTACATCTCCAAAATGACCGAAAGTATGGTTAGGCATCCTAAATGAGGCTTATATCTATATTAGACTGTGAAGAATCACTTTCTATACTCTTCTAGCTACATTAAGCCAATTTCTATTGACTGTAGAGGAAGTCTATACACCTACTATGCATGCAGATATTTTCCCTTAGACAGCAAATTTAGTTTTGATTCTGAGTTGAAACCCATTCTTTAAAACTGGCAAGGAACAGACAGAGCAATCAAACTCTTCCATTTTTCAGCAGCTCATTAATGTTGATACCTGAAAAAACAGAGGCAATTAGTATATAATCCAGAGAGAGAAAGCAAATTGTAGCGTAAAGTATGAAGCTGGAACCAATGTATCTCAGGGTTTTGGATTAGATATAGATGTGAGGCAGAGTAACATTGTTGAAGAGCAGAACATTTCTGCATGCCCAGGCAAAACACTTATATTCATATTCCATTCTATCTTCTGTCGGAGAGGATTTGAACCGATATTTTTACTACTGGGATATTGTCCTAAGAATCAAGCTATTACATGTGGTGTTCTTCCTCCTTCTTCCCATAGTCACTGCTCTTTGTATGAAGGCATTAAATGTTTACTCATCCTAAGAGTAAGAGAAGGATTACATTTAACAGTGCTTGGGGCACGCAGCAAATGAAAGACCTCTGCTCCAGTTCCTGAGCTCCAGCAAGTGAAAAACAGCTTTTAACTAAACTCGGTAGACAGAGAGCATAAACTTTTTACTTGGTTTGATTTTTTTAAATGGATATCAGGTCTATAGATAACACAAATCAGTATGATTGAAACTTCAGACCAGGCATTATGAATATGACCTATTCATCCTTATTTTGACTTGATGTTTGTTCAAATGCATTTGGTCTAACTCAGTTACCATAAAAAAGTAGTGGAAGTAAATTAGAAGAAAACTCAAATAAAATATTCCACTGCCTGTTGAAAGGTGTGTAGTCAACAGGGAGTTCTATATGTTAGTGAGTTCTCCCACATAAAGGCTCAATTCACATATGAAGTATAAAACATATTTTAAAAGGTTTTTTTAAGCCAGCAGGAAGGTAGTCTCATCAGTCTGGGGTAAAATATTTCCGAGAAAACAGTGAAAGCATCCACTTTCCAGGATATCCACAAGATTTATTTATGTTTAATCTGTCAACTGTGTATCTTTTAAAGATAAGATCCTACTCAAGTTAGTGGGAATATTTATCTGCCCAGCATATCAATACAATACCTACAGAAGGTAGTGGGTTCTTTTTCTCTACATATGCAGAGTGGCAAAACCACAGTAAGTAATCTGTAAATCAAATGAAGGGACTGAGCTTTTGTGTGCAAGACCAGCACCTTAATTTAAGACATGAGACACTAAATTATATGGTGGGCACAAATATGAGCTATTCTTAGCCAGATGAAAGCCTTCCACCAGAAAACTGTCCTTACCATTTCTATATTCAGCAGATGCCAAGAGTAGTACATCCATTCTTCAGAAGGAACTACTGAAACATATTACAAAACTGTTGAAAATCTTTAGCAGAAACTATTGGAAAGCACTGCAAAAGGGATGTTTTCAGCATCACCAAAACCTGGCGTAGTTCTTGTTTCTTTGTTCTGATAGCTGAACAACGAGTATTCAGCATAGACATGCAATGCATAGGGAAGGAAAGTAACGACGCAGATCAAGCACTGGATGGAAATTCCGGGAACAGATTTCAGATTAATTGCTCCTGAAGTTATAGTAATATTGACAAAGATACAGTCTACTATATTTGCAATAATCAATTCCATTATTTTCTTCATCAGATACTGAAAAGAAATGAAAAATCAAATACAATGCAGCTTGCAGACTACTGAAAGGCAGATAGGAATTTTATAGTTTTTTGGTTGGATGATGGTTAGATCTTTAGAAAAAGTATGACTCATCATGGTTCCCACAAATGAACAAGAAACATTTGCTAAAATCCAGGGTTCTGTGCTAAGAAACCCCTGGGTTCTCTCACTGAGTCCCATTAGCAGTTAGGTATAATTTTCCTGGACACCGTTGGATTGTTCTTGAACTTTATTAATTCCTGATGAACATTTACATATTGGTGTATGAGAAGATGTGTCATACAAGTGTCATTGCACAGCATTCTTGCAGTTTAAATTGTTCATTACCCCAGCTTGTTGATGAAGGCTTACAACATGGTTTATAAGGGCTTTGTTCCCAGTTTTACCCTATTCCAGTACAAGTGATTTCTCTAATTAGAATCCTCTTTCTTTAGTTGAATTTAATTGTGGTGACAGTTACTGCCACGATCCACAGAGTTGTGCAAAGTTTAGGATACTGATTACACTTTGCACCACAGAGTTCAAATGAAGTTGACTTTTACTGTAGAAAAGGAAGAAAAATAAAGAAATCCAGCCTTTGAAATAAGAAAGAAACATACAACATTTCAAGGTCAAGTACATATGTGGGAAACCAGTGAAGGTTCTGCTTTTCATGCCTGTGGGCCCCTTTCATGAAATTACTGCTTTGCATTTGCCCTCTCCTTTTGCTGTCTTCCCCTTGATGCTTTGGTTGAAAGCAGGAAGTAGAGCAGTGGGTGGAAGCTCATACACAGAGGAAAAAAAAAGTTATAACATTTTCCATGGTCAGAGGGGTTGGGGTTGGCACAGAGGACAGAGAAATATTTAATTTAAAATGTGGTGAACCCAAAACTGGTTGTGCCCACCTCTAGGCGTAACCAAAACAGAGCAGGCACATTAAGTTCAGTTCCACTGAGAACACAAACCAAGCTCAAAATGGAAAAGGCCTACACAGGATGGTGAGAGTCTCAAGTGATGCAGAGAGAAAATTCCCCAGGAAAGAATTAGTGTGGACATAAGCCAGCTGTGTTATTTAATGACGGGAGGCAGGTTCCTGTGGCTCAACTTTTTGTTTTCTTGCAACAGCCTAGCATTCCATTCTGGCAATATTCACAGTTTGCAGAGTCACCCATAAGTCTGCAGATTTTCAATGAAAAGCCATTAAAGCAGTGTGGTTCTCACTTTGCAATAAGCATGCCTGTTCTTTGTTTCTTGTTTGCTTGCACTGTACATCTCTGTACATTTCACATTTTTTTAAATTTTGATAGATTCTGAATAATCATGAAACTTAAGAAATACATCTGAAACTCACATTCAACTCTTTTTGATACCTCAAATCCCCTTAATGCTCAATAGGCTGCAGAAGCTCCTGCAAGTCATCTTCAGAGTAAAAGTACAGCCCAGCAGCCCACAGATACTGTACAGACTCCCATCTTCCGCTCTCTTCCATTTACAACACTTAGCATGTACAAAGACCAGAAACTAGGCAAATCCCCCACCACGGATCACTTTCCCGAAAGAGAAATCACTGGCTGTGATGGCATTGCCTTCAGTTTCCCTACAACCTTTCTTCTCCTGCCTCATGAAGAGAAAAGTTCAGCTGTAGGCCGACAAACACATGAGAACACGGAGAAACCTTGTATTTTGGGGATGTTTGGCCCTCAACTGCAGTGAATTAGTGCACACACTCATGATCTGTCCACTCAACAGCTGAGAGCCTAGGGTGCTAGATCTTGCTTTTTGGTGTTTAGGCAGACAGAAAGGGTAAAAACTGTCCTAGTTTAAGCTCACCTGTGAACACGGCACTGTATGTTTCCACACCAGATGGATATCATGGTAATCATAGCCTGAGTAGAAAAAAGAAACACTGTGAGCCTGCAAACTTGCTTTCTGTTACAACCTCTTGTTTTCAGGTGCTTGTTTCTATGACAAACAGCTGAACGTGAGGTTGAGATTTTCCAGACAAAGTCATTGTTCTAAAGGTAAGCAATTATTTTCAAAACTAGGCACAAAAACATTGCAGAATTATTATCTGAGAGGTGAGAGGAGTTGCAAATACCCCTTTCTCACAATAAAAAATTATCTACTCTCCCACAGACTTATTTTATAGCTGAGCTGACTGTTGTTAGCACTCAGTATGTTTAGCTTATACATACTTAAGCCCCTAAACTGTACCTCAGGAAGGCTAAAGTACACTTTGAAAGGAAATATTTATGGACTGTGTACAGGGAGCAGCAAGAACACAGATACCAAGAGAAGAGCTCCGATAAAGCAGCAGACAGAGTACTCTGACAAGAATGCTTCTGCTGTAGTGTGTTAGGACTGGCTGAGACAGAGTTAACTTTCCATATAGCAGCCTTCATAGTGCCATGCTGTGTGTTGGTAGCCAGAAAGGTGTAGATAGCCCATTGGCACAGCACCACGAATGTCTCTCCAAAACTCCCACCTCACCATAGGCCGAGGTTGGTCAAGATCTCAGAAAGAGACATGGCTAGGACAGCTCACCCAAGCTGACCAAAAGGATATTCCATGTGGCATCTACTCAGCAGTAAAAGCTAAGGGGAGACAGCAGAGCAGGGGAAGGCATTCATTATTACTGTGTATATTAAGCCGTGCTTCCAAGACGTGGCTGGACACTGCCTGCTGATGTGAAGTGGAGAATAAATCTTTTGTTTTCCTTTGCTTCTGTTTGTGACCTTTACCTTTGGTTTATTAAGTTTCCTCTTTGTGGGAAAACACATTTTCTTGTCCCACCTATCCTTCTGAGGAGAAAAGTGATAAAGTGGCTTTGTGGACACCCAATTAGCTACAATACCACCCCTTTCTCTCCCTGCTTCTATTTTATTTCTTTCTCAAGTAGACATCACCTAGGGGAAAGTACTCTGATTAGTGAGTTCTCCCAACTTCAGAGATACAGAGATTGTATTTACAGCTGAAAAAGCCCGAGTTACTAGGGAGGTTGAAATTGAGTCATGTTTCAGCCTGCAAATCACGGAATTATGTGCCATGGGCCAAGCTCTGTTTTGATTTGGTACATCTTAAAGAGATTCCTATCAGAGTGTCCCATATAAACATCCAAAAAAGGTCACATTTCTAACCCCACAGTAAGGAGCTTTATGGGTTAAAAAAGTCAATAGATGTGTTACCAAATGTTCAGTTCTGTTCAAAAATACTTACTAGCTATATATTGAGCAACCCTCCAAATACATGATAACTTCTGGGAATGTCAACCAAAGAATGTACAGACTGGTCAGTAAATTGCCTTTGAGTCAAAAATAGCAAGTGCATTTGTTAAGCAAGGTCATTACAGTAGTTCCAAACTTGCGGTCAGCAACAGCGTGCTAGATGTTGCTGAGCCTGCAATTTCATGGCAATGCAAATATCAACAGACTGGCCAAGCAGCAGAGAGTCAGTTTTTCGTAACTAAGCACTGCAGGATGTGTTCAAGATTGATTTATTAGAAACTTCATCAGCAGTGGAGTTAAGATTTCCCCATTATAGCCTTTTGAAGTGCAAATGTGAATGAAATTACACCACATAGCAAAACCAATATGTCTTATCCAAAGCCTTGCGTATGATTTTGATTCTAAAATGCACAAGTCTTAACACATTTTGTGGAATGTTTATTTGTTTTTTCCAGCTGGAGACACACTCAGATCCAAGTACATCAAAAGATAAAGTAGTTCCACTAAAGTTTCTCCAGGGAAAAGACATAGCAATCCCAACTATTGAAAGAAACTGTTAATTTACATGAGGCATATTTGGCAGCAGCAAAGTACATTTCTGGCCGTCTGTCATATCTCTATATCTCATAGTCATTGCTGAACTTGATTATTGCAATAATCTTATGAAGAATGGCCTTGTTTTTTCAGCACAGTGTGTATTTCATGTGCTTAGGAACTGATAAAAGATCTCAAAATGAGTTTTGGGGGTGGTGAAGGTAGTCGACATCTTCTTAAGGTTAATTCCATGTGCAGAAAAGAAAAGAATCTGCTTAATTAATTATTGGGAATAAGTAATTTAATTACTTATTCACCCAGCTGTAGTTAAATATCTGTAAATATCTGTAAAAATACCTTCAGTCTTACATCTAGTCAGGAATCATCAAAGGACCATCTTTTTACCATCTTCACCCTTTGCTTTCTTGATCCTCTGGAAAAATCCAGAATATTTTTTTAACAATATGTAGAACTGAACAGTGTCTTTTCTATAATCTAGCTATATCTGACTATAGAATGATTTTAAATGAAACAATATACTTTAGGTATAAGTATATGTCATAATATTTTGAAGTTTCTGTAGAATCCTATTACTTTCCATTCTATTCTGATATTTCCACAGAAGCCCAAATACCAAACATTGCCATTTCCATAAAATCTATGTTCCTGAATCATTTCTGCAACATCACTGTCTCATTTAAGCATCAGTCAAGTGACTAATATCTTTCCTTTCAGTTCCCCACTCCACTGCTTCCTGTTCCACATTTCTTTACCACCTAAGCTTATTTTGTTAGGTTCTCAAATTAACAGGTACCCTGATAAATGTTTTGTGCAAGTAAAAATATAAGGGCAGCATGCCTTCCCACGTGCTCTTAAGCATGAGCTTTTCAAGGCTTGAAGGGTGCTAGGGAAGGGATAAAAGTCAGGTAAGAGACAAGAGGGAGTCTCTGCTTGCTGGTTATAGAGCTGGGTAGGGTTGTCAGTCCTGCTCATGGGACCTACACTCACAGCAGCAATGCACCGTTGTCTATATAGCTTGTATAATTTAGCTTACAAAGTGAAATTGCCAAACAAGATTTGTTGGGGTTTTTTTCTGCCAGCATTTAGAGGATAGCTGTGTCCTCAATGAACCATAAATAGTACCATCCAAGGACGATGCCAAGGAAATATGATATATAGGAAATAAAAAACAGAATGCTTCAAGGATTTTAATTTGAGCTGGAGGCAAGTTTCAGGAGTATGAATTGCCATTTAGTTAAGAAGTGAGCAGAAAGCAATAAGAGAGCAATGGTTGAAACAAAAATGTCAATTCAAAATTGCTATTTGTTGACTGTTTTGAGGTGTTGGGGTTGGGGTTTTTTTCCCTTTTTAAAAGCTGAACATAAAAGGTCTTCTTCAAACAGTCAGCCATCTGGTCCTTACTGGATTTCAATGCAGCTCCTGAAATCTGATCTGAATTAATATAGGCAATAGTGTCCTTTGAAGTTAGCAAGCACATAAACACAAAAGCTTTATCAGTAGGACCATTCATACAGCAGTAAGTGATTGTAGAGTAAATTTATCCAGCCACATACTGTCCCAGCACAAAACCCATTCCCAACAAAGCATCTGATTTCCAGGATGAGATCCCACTCCCTGAGCACACACAGTCTCCAGTTACTCATATGATGTGTGGGACACTAAATAGGAACAAGAGTGCGATTGACCCCGTGACCTCCAGGACAAGCTGCAGGGCTGTTGTTCAGGCATCTGTGACCTCTGTTGCTTGATGATTATGTACCAACAACAGTGTGCTGAAGCTTTAAAAAGATCTGAAAACAAGGTTCTTGTTGTGTTGTTCAATAGCTGTGCACTGTCAAAGTGCCTGTCAGGGTCTGCTTCACAGGATGGCACAGGACAAACTGATCTGTAGTCTGTAATTTTATCCCTCTGCCCAACACAGCATAGCAACAGAGTTTTCTAGCTGGCTCTTCTGAGAGACCTCCTACCCACAACTTCCTTCCTACAGTCCAGATTAGCAACAGCTGCTGTCAGCATTATGATAGTTCAGCATGTCTGTTTAAAAATATAGAGTAATATTGGGGAACATAGAACAACACAGAATGTTAAGAAGTGTCTGATTAATCTCTGGGGTGTCCTGTACCATCAGGAAAATCTGCAGGTTTCCCTGAACTCATCAGGACATTGTTAGGCAGTGGGACATCCCTCAGCTCCCCTTTCCTGATCTCCCAGCTCCCATTTAGCCTGTCAGGAGGGTGGAGACATTCTCAGATGAGGAAACTAGCACAACATCCTTATTTCCATCACCATCTCCATTTTTCCAGCTATACTTCCACCTCTGGAGATGTCACAGTGTAAAGAACACAGTCACAACTCCATTAAACTGCTAAGCCAATTAGATACCTGCTGTCTGAGAACAGTATTTCCTATCATGACCAGACATGGCCCAATTTGCATGAAATTGTGGCAGCTCCATGATCACATGTTGGATTTTCATACAACTTTGTTTGTCTTTCTGTATAATTTCAATTCCCCAGCAATTACAACAGAAATTTCTAACATGGCAGGCATTCTTACCTTTAGTTTTCTCCTGAAAAATTATCAGTAGGTGATAGCTAATGTTCATTACTGCTGTTCTGCAGTTTCACTGTTTCCATTTCATATCACAGTTTGATTCAGGAATCTTCTTCTATAAGACACTATATTATTTTGATAATATTCTCCAATTGCTTTATGGGAGCTAAGAGGAACTAATAGTTACACATCTGAAGCTGTATTTCCTTCCAAATTACCTAAAGTCAATCTCACATCAGGCATAAACTTTCCATGAAACTTCTGTCTAGCCATTTTAATTTGAATATGCATGGCAATGACTCCTCTTAATAGTGTCTCAGAAAACCGGTAACAGTTCAGGACAACTTCAACATTCATTTTATCTCTAGCTAACAAACAAATCGGTAATATTTTTATTTCAATAGATCAATGTTCCTTTGCCAAGAAAAAAAAGGCACTTCTGAATTTTTTGAACTACATTTCTGTCATAGAAAGCATATAAATAGTTTCCAGGCTCTCATTGTAATTTTTAAACCAATATAAAATATATCCAGCCCAGCAAAAGGCTTTTTCCTATTATTAAATTATTTTCATATGACCCATTAACATATTTTTCTGTCTCATATATTCTTCCGTGCAAGATTGTCCTGGTTCCAGCCAGAACACAGTCAATTTTTACATTAGCCAGGAGGGGACATGGCCAGGACCTCGAGGTTATTCTATACCACCTCACATCATTTCTGGGGACAGGGAAAGGGCTCTCTTCCAGGTCAGCATACGATGGCGAAGGAAGTGGTTGTTGTCAATTTTTGGGGGCTTTCTGTGTGAATCATTCGCTTCTTTCTTGTACCCTCTGTCTCTGCCCTCTGTATTGTTGCTGTTACTGTTCATTTTCTCATCTCACTGATCTTTACCTAAAGTGCCTCCAGTTCTCTTCTCCATTCTGTGGCAGGGGGAGGGAGAGCAGGGAGGGAGTGGCACAGGGTTTGGAGGATTTCAGTGGGAGCACTAAATTAGGGAGTAACCTTCCTAAAGCACAGCAAAGATACACAAAATGAAAGTCATGTCTAAACTTATTATGCAAGTGACCATCAAATGATTTGGCAATACACTGATCTGGATAGTTTATTCCAGAAGAACTTTGTCTAAGTGGTATTCATATAATAATTTTTCAGAGACTTGTAGGAGACTTTATAAACTTGACATGGTCAAAATATAATTCTGGACTTTCCCTGTGGCACTTCAATACATTTATCTGCTGAAACCAAGTCTCTCTCAAGTTTTTATTCAGTTCACAGTTGGGAAAAAACCTAGCTTCTATGTCTGTAGAAGAGACTTTACCAGACCCTTTTGGCAAACAGAAGTTTGTAGATATTTTTATCTAAAATAGAACTCTTACAAAAACAAGTGGAAAAAAAAGTGGCATTTTCATATCTGTAGATTTAGACCACAAGCAAGAAACTTGCCTTACTTTTTGTTGGGGCTTTGGTGGGTTTGGTTTGGGGATTTTTTGGCAGTAGTTCTTTCACAGCAGTGCTCCTATGAGTTGCCCAGGACAAGTTCTTCTTTTTATTATCATTCCTTACTGTTCCTTTTCTGTAAAGTCTTGAACACACTCCTGCAGTTTCTCAATACCTACTCATTGAAAAACTATGCTGCATCTTTGTATAATAATGCTTCTAAGTGACTGATTTGGGCAGCTGAATTAAGCATGAATGTCCCCATATTCTGCTCCAGAGAAGAGTTGTGTCCCTACCTGTTTGTTGAGGCAAGTACAAGGTGCTACACTGAGCTTCACAGGGACCAACTTGTACTCTGTAGAATGTTTGTAGTTCTCCTAAGTACCTTATTTTTGCTATGGTTTTATTTGTCCAGGTTTAGTCCAGCCAATTTCATTCTTTTCAGAGGTGTTCAGAGTCCCCAGTCAAAACCTCTCCTTAAACCATCAAGACTAGTCACACTTCATACTGAAACAACTCGAGTGCCTAAGCCAACCCAAACAGGATCTTGAGGAACCTGTGTTTTCCCAAAGGGTTGTGGAATGTGAAAATCCTCTGCTCAGTTTCCCACATGGCACCAGCCAGCACCATCCTGGTGCATCAAGCATATGAAAATATTCATCACGTAGCCATTTTTGAAAAAAATGTTTTCCTTGTGGGGAGAGGCAAAATGTCCTGTTTCTTATGTATTTGTTTACGTATTTGATTCTATAAGTAAGCCCCTGTTTCCATCTATCTTTGCCCCTATTATCTCTTCACTGATGGTACACTCAGAAATTTCAGACAGTGGTGAAGTACACATCACGTGGATAAATGTTTCTCCTACTGTCTTTTCCATCACTAATACTTAACTGCACAAAAGAACTGCTTTTGACAAGAGGTTATGGAGCCTAGTGAACCTGTTCTTACCTCCACGGTGTTTTCTCATCGGTGGATACTAATTGATACAATATTGGTGTCTTTTTGCTTCCTTGCAAAAGCCAACCTTCACACATACTCCTCACAAGACCTTGACCTTGCCATTGATCATCATTAAATAAAGTCCACACTATTTGGAAGGAGTAACAGCAAGTATTACAGTTACCTTCTCCTCCTGTCAAGAACTGGCTTGAGTGAGACAAAGAGGGGAAGTCCAGACTGAGGAATCCACAGATGCTTCTGAGCTGTTGGCTGTAGCCAAGTATCAACTTTGTTTCAGGTGAAATCCAAATGTACACCCAGCTGTCCCCTCCCTCCCACAGTGCTAGCATTCTGGTTTCACAGGAAGGCAGCCTGTACAAGTGCGCTGAGCTGTGTAGCATTGCCTTAAACCAGGCAGGTGCCCTTGAATTAGGGCTGCAAGAGCACTGAGATATCAGCTATACAGCTCTTCTTCTCCCAAAGCATATGTCTTCCCCCACCAACACGACTCCGCAGGATCCATGAGAGGTGGACACCTCTATGCCAGCCTTGAGGTGTCCTGAGTGAGGCAGAAGGGGGAGCTGTCTACCAGTCTCACGACTCATAGCCTGGTGGCAGCTGCTTTTCACCCATCTTTTTCACAAAAACCCCTGTGACACAATATACTTCTGCCCAGGATGTGGGTCCTGGTTCTTTTTTTGCATTCACTGACATTAGAGGGAGCTAGAGCCCAGGATGTGGATTTGCACAAAGTGAGACAGAGTCTTGTTGGTGGAGATGCAAGATTGTTTACAGTATTTCTGGATTTGACAGAAGGCTCAGATGTTGTACAAATGCAGGCAAAATTTCTCAGTTGTTGGCCCTCTGGGTCATTCATTCAGGAATGTATCCTGAACTGTGTTTGTGGAGCATTCAGCTGAGAAGGGTCTCTATGCAAGACAAGGACTCAGGAAAGTACCATACCAAACACAGAAACCATGGTCATGGCACATTAAGGCATTTTTCTCACTGCTACAAGAAACAGTGATGGTAAAAATCAATTGTTACAAGATTAGAAACAGGAGAGTTGCCTATGGAGCTGGCTGAGCCATCAACGTGCAAGAGGTGGGGAGGAAGGAGAAATTGCCACTTCTTTTTAGAAATCCTTTAGGCAGAAGATTTTGCATTAAGCCTGCCTCCCTGGTCATTTACAATGGCTTTGTGTAAATGGAACCAACAGATTTTTTTTCATTTCTTCCTTTTCTACATTTGTTGTAAAGAGGTATGTGCTCCCCCAGAAATTCATGTTACTGAGAAATCAAAGCTATTTATTTGTTACATAAAACTTTCCAAAGAAGAAATATCCATCAAGCCCAGGCAAAGTCCTAGACACTGGTATATGACAAATTCTTCTCTTCTGCCTTGAAAAGCTTTTATATTTGTGGGAATTTCCAAAGGCAGATCATGAATAATATTAGACAGTGAAGCCATGTACAGAGTTTTCTTCTCAGATATTATTCAGGGTGGGTCTTGCCATTGCAAGTGTATTTTTGCCAATTACTGTGTTTCATTCTCTAGGCAAGGGCACAGCCAATGCTCAATCACTCCAGTACCTCCACAACCTGCCTACAAATGGGCCTAGACTTTTGGGGAGGTTTCCTATTCTATAAACTTTGGGTTTTGTTTCCTGTTTTTCATCGGTCAGCAGTGCCCAGGACCATGATAGCCTCACAGAAAGCAAGCCCATATGTAATTCACCAGCAACTGCAGAGGTGGATTGACATCAAATACAAACACCTCCATTCCTTACTATGTACTATTATGGACTTAAAAGCGTAAGTTCTTATGCATGTGACCAAAGAAGGTAGCCTGAAACTACTTACCAAGGAGATAGTTTCCATATTGAATTTGGGAGATATTTATTTGAGGACTTCTGGGAATGGACGAACAGTGAGTGGTTCTTGCTCTGGCACCAGACCCACTCACACAGATCACCCAGACCATGCGAGAGGGTTTGGGGGTAGCAGTGGAACACATCAGAACGTAGCGTGTCTTTCTTCCCTGGACGCGATCAACATTAGACCCACACCAAAATGGCTGGTGGTCTGCTTGGGTCATTGTAGTCATGCTCCTCTTGTGATCACTGTTTTCTCTAGAAGGGCAATACTAATTTAATAATGCAACAACACCTAACTGCAGAGTCCTGTCATCATCTTTTCCTGAATATCTGATTGGAAGATATGAGTAACAATTCCTTTCACACAGATTCAGAGTTAAGGGCTAAGGGAGAGCAAAGTCAGTCATGCTGTAAAACAGCGCAAATCTATTAGGTGATAGAGAAGACTGTGAGGAAAATTTGGCCAGACCTTCCAACCTGAACAGTCAAAACACAAACATATACACCAGTCTCAAAATGCAAATGCCTCAGATACTTGATTAAAAGCGTTTATAGCTGCTACAGGCATAAGACTTTGATTGACGTATTTTGGGATTGATCATTAGATGCCTTGTAAACAACCTATAATAGTGCCTTAAAATTCAGAGTCAAGTCTGCAGGCCAATGAAGCTGTTTATAGATTTTAAATGACCCTCTGAAAAATCAATGCTGTTGAATGCTGTGATCCTTGTGACTGAAACAAAAACAAGGCATTTCAAAAACTTTTAGAATGCCCTAATGTTGTCAATATGCCATGTAGCTTCACTTTTGAGACAATATTAATCTTTCAGTCTGCACTTATGGCAGTAGCAATGGAATTAATATACAATGGAAAGTCTTTACTGTTGATTTCACTTCTTGCTAAAAATCTAGTCAACAATACTTCTGGAAAATCCTAAACAAATGATAGGGTCTGCTTGATACTTATTGCTACTAATAATCAAGATTGTGTATTCTAACTAAGTGGTACAAGTGGTATGAGAAGCATACATGGCAACGCAGATGTAGCTGTAAAAAGCCATGTCTCATTGCAAAAGTGGAATGACTCCAAGCACTCTATGTTCCTGTAACAGAATAATGCCTCCCAGATTTTGTCCAGCTTTGGATTCCAGGACCTGGGTATAACACGTTCGTTTTGATCATCTGATTGCCCATTTTTCTCCAGTGGCTGTGTTATGGCCTATGATAGCTTCCTTTTCCTGTTTACAAGGATATGTTTTCAGACTCCATTGTGAATTTATCAGTAGAACTTGCTCATTTTCAATACTGCTCAAGGTAAACAGCTTTCCCTTCTCATGTCCTTTCAATGCAATTGTACTTTTTTTTTCCAAAAGAAGCACAGCTATGACCCAACTTACAGCTTGAACTAGTTTTAACGGTGTTCTTCCATGAACACACAGGCTCCGAGGTTTATATGGCATGTGTTTCCTAACATTAGCATGCACTTGTGTTGCTAGAATATCATGACTTCTGTACTTCAGTTTACACTGGAGACGGTTCACATTTCTCCTGCAAGGAGGTGTTCATCACTGTTCCTTTCCAATCATTCATTAAATATACAGAACTGTGAATGTACATCCAGTTGTGTATCCTAGTGTTAGATTTTTCAAAGTAGTTACACTGTGACAAAAGCTTAATTCTGTCATTTCAGGGTTGTGGATGTCTTGGGTTTGAGTGTGTTTAATGAGTCTGTTTAATAGATCATCATGTATTTTAAAGTCTGGTAAGTTGAACATGTGCCATAAGAAAACACAAATGCTTACATTAACTACTCTAAGGTATTTAGAATGAGTCAACATCTCTGATTCAGCTTGGTGCCAATTTCCTCGCATGTGCTGGTCTTTCTGTCTCTAACCAAGTAAACTGTACTACAACAGTCATAACGACTCCACTTTACATAAAGTTATTTAGTGAACAAGGAGTTCTAGAATGAGATGTCATTGGAGTTTGTTGTGGATTTTTTACAATTTTTTTGTGATTCATCCTTTATTTAATAAATAAATGCCTATGTAAAAAAAAAAAGATAAAATAATAATTAAGTTTTGTCACATGGCACTAACTGTACTAGCTTAAAGAAACCACTGTATGTTGGATGCCTTCATAGACCTGGTCTGAAAGACATCTATTTGATTAATCGATGCTTCCTATTAAGTGTATTGAAAGTTTTATTGTTGCCTTGCCAGCTGTTAATACTAATTAATCACTAGATTGTAATTTACCTTCATCTTTTATTTGCCAGATTATACTTCGATTTTGTTAGACATTCTAGACCTGATGCTCTCTAACCCAAGGACCTACGTTAAGATGAAAAGATGTAAAGTAGGGATCATTACAACTTCTCTTCACAGTCTTCATCTTCAGTTCATTACAAGGTGCCAAAAAGTTAAGCCTTGTTTTTAATTCAGAAAACCAGCAAACTAACTGCCAGATATTTATGATCTATATGGATACAAATCTTTATGAAATAAAGTCTCAGCTTGGAAGTTGATTAACAGTGCATAGTTAATGCATAATTATTTTATTGTGCCTTTTGCCAGGGTATGAATAATTCATGATCCTTCTTTAACAAAACCAAGAACAGGTTGATTCATGATCTTTATTCACAGCCAGAATTATAAAAAACACGTGAATACCAGAACAGCTCAGGATTTGGAAAGAAGAGAGGAAGATCAGGCTCTAAATTCTATCTAGATTATCCACTTCAGCATTCAGAGGTTATATGGTAAGAGCTATGCTGCTTAAGAGATGGATATAATATGCAACTTACTACTTGCAAAAAACTGCTGAAACCTGAACATTTAGGTGTTTCATCAGCCTCATGAGCTGGCCACAGTCTATCTTCATGGTACCATTGCTCAAGGGTTGACTACGGACTCGGTGAGTCAGAAAGGTGACTGATCAAAGGAGAAAATATCTAGAAGACAAATTTATTGCTCATATTGCACCCTCTACTGTCTAACTCCTGTAACAGTTATGGCTAAAGTCTGACTCCTTGTTGGTCTGTGTTAGTGGACAGAGAAGTAATCCAAGGGAAAAATGCCAAAGTAAAGGAAAAGGCCACATAAGTAAGGCCACAAATCTGCATGAGAAGATCAGAAATGAGTGACTATGAGTTTCATCAGATAGCTGATTGATGAATTAAGCCCAAACATTTAATCCTGATTGCATTACAACTCTGAGTTCAATGGGAGATCCTCTTTAATGAAGTCAGCAGCACATTGACAGTGGAATGTGAGCCACAGGATTAGAAATCCCATCTGCCTTCCTAGACCATTAGATACAGTTAGATACATTAGATATATTGATGCTGAAAGTCCATCAAAGTGTCAAAGCTGCTCTGTGGAGTACAGCGGCCAAAGCTGTCCTTAACTGGACAAGACATCTCATTGACAACCACAGACAAAACAATTGAGCTGCCAGGTTAGGAACATGGATATAAACACTGGAATAGGCTGAAGAGCAGGCAGGTTTTTACCCTAGGTTACACCCTAGCCAGGAGCACCTTGTATTAGAGTAAATCATTGCTCCACATTGTCCTGTTAATCATTCTGATCCACCACTGCATGCTACTGAACACAGCCTTCAACATTAAAATGCTCATCCTGACTCTAAATTTCTACCCAAAATGAGTTAGTGATGACTCAAGAACCAGAGCTAGCTTACCTGTTAGCTCTCAAAGAGGAATCTAGAGAGTGAGACTAAAATTTGGACCCTGATCTCAAGCATCCAAAGTTGTGCTACACAATAGAGGGAAATCCATCTCTAGAGAGGTGATTCTGTCCACCCTCACTGAGGGTGTAAGACGGGTGGGATGATCCATCCCTGCTAGTATCTGTCATTCTTCACTGACTATAGAGGGAATCCAAATAATGAATTTGAACTAGATGCTTAACTTTCAGGCAGTTCACCCGGGGAAGAACTAATCCTGCCAATAAAGCCCTACCTTGCAAGGCTTACAATCCAAAGCAACATGCAGCACGAGCATGTCATAAGGAGAAAAGGCACCAGAAAAAGAGTGGAAGAAAGAGCGTATCTGTATGCTTACAGATTGAGCTGATTGATAGGAAATAAAACCACATAAAATATGAGAGATATTAAGTCCATGGTGATAACAGTAATTACTCAGTATCATGAGAGAAAGAGGCATTTCAATCTTTACTTCGATTAAAAGAATTAAAACTTTACCAAAGGTTCTTCTGATCTCACTTTGGTTAGTATAAATATGACACTATTCTATCCATGCCAGTCGAGACAAGCAGATATTTACTGGAGTTGGGGAATATGGTGTCAAGTTCAGTCTCTGGACAGCATTACACAGAACACAGCACTCCCAGCACCTCCAGGGCAGAAGTTAGTCAGTGGTAGCCTACATGATCCTGTTTGTGACAGTGCCTTCATGGTCATCTTTTCACAAGATAGAATTTAAAACAGGAGCTGACCTGATTCAGGCTTCCTTTTATTGCAGCCAGGAATAGTAAAAAAGCCCCAAAACTTGGTATTCCCAGAAACCAAGCAAATGGGCAGATCTGCCGCAGTTATTTCAAAAGTGTATCTCAGGAGAGCTGCTTGGTTTGCATCATGCTATGCTGTTGCTCAGGGATACTGTGGTCATAGGGACCAGCAAAGGAACAATTTCCTTCAACTGCAGTCTGAGGGAGGAGATGTGAAATTCCATTAAATGTCATGTCTTCCTTAAAGCTTGAAATGCCAGTGTCCATTATGCTGTAAGGAGCAGTTTATCGCACTTTCCTTTTAAACCCTCAATATGATCTGCTTTCCTTTCAAGCATTTATGGTAGAGGAGGGAAGTATTGTAGCAGCTAAGCAAGGAGTCATACTTTAGGATGCCTGTCAGCTGAGATTTTTTAAAGCAGAGACTTAACACGAGTGAGAGGCTTTAAAAAGCAGTCTACGTGAAGCAACAGACAGAGAGGAGCAGGAGTCTGCTGTAGTGCTTGGACTGGACAAGCAACCTTTTCCCTCTTTGACTTCTGTTATTTTAGGACAGTAATCTGCTACTCTGAGATTGCTGTCCTTGGCAGAGACTGAAGCCAACACACGGGTATCCTTGCTTATAACTGAAACACAGGGTAGGAATGAAAACTTAGAGCCTAGATTACGTGAAGTGCATTGCAAAAAATATCCTCTCCTCATACGTTATCCTCTCTGCTTCACAGCATTTGGCACCAGCCTCAGGCTTTCTTGACTGTATGTGAGTGCTGAATGTGTTCAAGATAAGGGAGAGCTCTCAGCCAGTTAATGGTTGCAAAAACGTTAAACTTTGAATTAGAAAGACCTATGCAGAGGTCTTGTCTTGTAAGAGCTTCTAAAGTTGGCTACAAATGGCTCTGGTTCCTACCAGTGGAAATGTAGTGCAAATAAAAGTTTGACAGGAAAGCCATGGATTGCAAATTTTGGGTGAATAAAATACAAGTGTGGATGTAATCTCTTATCTGAGTTACTATGATGTCTAATGCAAATAAACATTAAATAAAAAGGAAAGCATTCAGCCCACATGTATAGTAACTTCTAGAAGTTCCTTCAAGATAGGCACAAAATCAAATTTGCCAGCAGTTCTGTCAGGAATGAACTTGCATTGTTTTCCTACATGTATTGCAATGGCATCTGCTGTCTGAGCCTGTGCAAATCATATTTTCTAGGACTCCCCCCTAATACCCACTACAAGATCAGGACAGACGTGTATATAGTCTAAATGTGTAAGAAAAAGGAGATATTTGGAGCTGGTCTCAGGAACACACTCGCCATACAAGGTGCAGCAGCCTCAGGTGCCACAGGTAAACGGAGGAGAGGCAACAGCAAAATTCAAAGCTTAAACCCTGGCCATGTCATTGCATGCAAAGGACACATACCTACGCTGATTTGACCAAGGCCGGGGATATAACACTCTATGTTAGGAAGGGCTCTATATCAAGAGACCAAGATGCTTTTTTTGTATAGTGAAAATTCAACAAGTTAAGTAAGTAGCAAAAGCATAAAAATCACAAAGCATAAAAATAAATTATTCTCCTCAAACAGCATCTAGTAAATCAGGACAGCAGAGCTCAGAAACACAAAACAAGTGTTGTTTCAGTAGAACAAAGTGACAGGGCCAACAGCAGATGCACTTCTTGGCACTGAGTTCTGCAAATTTTGTAAGCAGCAGGGATGAACCTGTTTCACCAAAGATTAAGTCTACACAAAAGCATTGCATTCAGCATTGGGAAAAACACTCATCTATTGTACTGGCAAGCAGCACCAAAGATACAGTACCCTGGAGACAAATTGCAAAGCCAGTTAGAAACACACTTGCCAACCTGAAAAGAGAGGCAGCACAATGGTAACTAGTGAAGAAACAGCTGGGCATGGTGGCACCAGGCTGTGTCTTTCAACCCATGCTATCAACACTTGTTCATCTAGCCAGCGTGTTGTGAAGAAGTGCCTGTCACTTTCCATTTGGTCACAGAGAAATGAATAGGGCCCAGTGTCAAAGGAGGCGGGTTAGGGTCTTGGGTTTGTTTTCTTTTAATACTCAACAATATTGGCAAGGCTATAGTTACATGATAAGGCTGGCCATGTGCAAATTTATATGACAGTTGTGATTTATTATTGACATTAGAAAAATGCCAAGAAGACTCAAGGAGATTTTGGAAAAAATACAGCCCATCATAAACACAGCTTGTAAGAAACACGCTTCTAGCACTTCACAAGAATGCCAAATTCAATGGCAGGAAAAATGTGACTGTTGGCTAATTTAATGTACAGCATCCATAATACGGGTAGTGGACAATCCCATCTAGTTCAATATTTTAAGCTATGGAAAAGCATCAACTCATTTACCAATTTTAATCTCCTTTTTAGTATTTAAGGCAGAAGCTCACTTCTACATCTGTATTGAGAGAAAAAAAATCAGCCATAAATTGTTCCGTTGTATGAATTATGTGCAAGCTTCAAGCTAAAGGAAAACTGAATATTTTTGTGAAAATTGTCTGTGCCTCTGCTCCAAGTAATTTGATGAAAAAATGCTCACAATCTTTCTTTCCCATCTGAATTACCCTCAAAAACAATCTAAGAAAGTCTTTTTAATGGCAGTGGGTGAAAGGCCATTACAATGGTCAGTAGCTTTTTAAAAACACTTAGGGATTTTTGGTGTAAAAAGTGTTCCTAAGGCCCATACTATTCAATGATCACAGCAAATTGTAAGCTTTTAAATATTCTTCCTTGGACTTTTTCCTCGGAAGAAATCAGGTACTGCAAATAGTCTGAGGTTAATAACTCGTTACATGAGTAACTAGACTGTCAAGACTTTGTTTTCCAGAAGACCAGTGTTGAAATTTAGCTATGTCCACGGACCCTATCAGCATTCTGGGATCAGTATTCTCAAATAGCAAACCTACAAGGTGGAACTTCTGACCTGTTGTGATTGTGGCTCATTGTTTCAGATGCAATGCATTCAAGAGTCAACCAAGCTTTAAACCCCAAGAACAGTACCTTCTACATCCTTTACCCCAGGGAAACTGCTGCACTCTGCCTTCGCACTTCTTGAGCCACATTTCACAGCAAACATAATGAAAGCAAAACTACAATTTATGCCCGTAGCTTGTGAGCATGCAAGGAGCTGGTCTATTCACGCAAAGATCTGACAAAGTTAGACTTCAGTGCAAGGGCCTCTTCTCCACCCCAGAGAAGCCTATGAGGGCAGAGAAAGCTTGCGTGCATGTGTAAGACAGTTGTTTTTTTATTAGGCCTCAGTAGTTTTATCCTTACTATTCTGAATCAAAATAGTTGATTTCAGGGCATGCTGCAAGATTCAGTCCTTCTCCTACACTGCCAAAAATTTTAAAATTAATAAAAAATATTAGAGAAATTATATAGCTAGAATTTAGTTTACCTGTCTTGAAGCTACTGGAGAATAATGCTGCATGTTCTCTGTTCTCTTATTTCTGCAATTACACATTTTTATCATGACCCACAAAAACTACTGTGAAGCCATATCGCCTTTCTCACCTCTTTGATGTGAAATTACACTTTACTGAAATCTTCCAAGGTTAGAAGTAAATTACTCTGGTAATTTGCTTAAGCTACTTCTGGCTGAAGTAGCTCTGTCCAAATTTATGTCTTATGAAAAACAAAGCAAATCCATTTTAAAAAAAATAATTATTTGTCATCCTGAAGATGCATCTATACGTAAAATTCAGGTACTATTTTTGACTGGTCTAAGAGGAATTTTTTGTCAGTGCCTATTCAGAGAAGTATCTGCAACTAGTTCTGCTAAAATGAAGGTCAGATAATGTTTTTAATATGGTCGTTTTCCAGCAGTTTCAAGTCAACCTTCATATATATAAATGCCTTTAGAACTGTTTATTTTTACAGTAGGCCTGTGAGGTCCTTGGTAGAAAGAGAAAAAAAATAAATTAAAACTAAGAGAAGCTCTTAATGATGAGGTTTTAAAGAAAACTTTGAGTGAAAGAAAAATTTCTTATAAAATTTCTTCTGAATATAATGAAACTTGGTCAATAGTTTCAAAAGAATATGCCACATATATACTTTTTTCTTTCTAAACATCAAAAATACCTATGATAAGTAGATAGGGGTACCCTATTACCCATGTATCCTAGCAAACTGTAATTTTCCTAACTATTCAAGCTGACTTCAAGATGTTGAGGGGTGTAAGAGCCACAGCCCCTTCCACCTCACTTTTTCCTGCATCAGGCTCCATCCTAGACCCCGGTTTCTGAGTGCCAAGCCCTGACTCATGCCCTTAGCTAGAGCCCTTCCCTGGCTGATATTGTGAGAAAGGTGCTGGGAGCTGTACCTACAGCAAGGCATGTGCGGGACCTCTGTGAGCTGCTGGTGTCCACAAGAGCAGGTGGCTCATGCATCTGGTCCCACCTGAGGGAGCAGACCCTGGCGCTCACGCCTGCTCACTTTATTTCTTCTATAGAGTGCAGACAGAGACGAGCTGTGTTACACGTAACAATTCTGCCAAAATATCTGTGGTTGGGAGACGAAGTGTGCATCTGGTCAGCGAGTTGTATCTCAGATTGGAGTGACTCGCCTGTGGTCCATGAGAGGTCAGTACTCTGCAGCCTAATGAGCACACTGCAACACCAACATCCAGACCTACCACCCCACTGCAGGATCGTCTTTTCCTGCCCATTCCTAATTCCAAGTTTTTTGAGAAGGTTTAATTACTCTAAAGAGTTAATCAACAGATGGCCACTTAACACAACTGCCAAACAGGACACTCAGTATTACACCCATAGCTTCGTGTTACCTCTGTGTTATCATATGTATTTGCCACTGATAGTCTAAAAGTTGCCTCATCTCCCAACCCAGTTCTTGATACGGTAACCCAGCTCATAGACTATGCAATCCAAATGCTCACTCATCTGTGTTCACTGCACTAAATACAACAAGGTTGGGTAAGGAGCTGTACTTTCTCTGGTGTCTCAATGTCTACATCACATGCCAGAGAGTAGACAAGTGAGGGACCCAGTCCATTCCCAAATGCATTGACATGCAATCCTCATCACAGAGAAACTCCTAAAGTCTTGTGGATGAGTTATTTATAGAGTTTGAAGGTATAAAAGCACTTCAAGAGATTTATTCTAGCTGGCATTTTATGAAAAAATGCAAGGATTATTGTCTAGTTTCTAAGGACACATGATGCTGTTGTAAGACTAAGAGTGGACATGAGACACATAAAAATAACTTCTCCTACTCTCAGAAATTTTAATTAGTTTCAGTCAGCCCTTCAACAGAGTGCCCACAACCTTGCCCTCCCAGGGTGTCAGATTGCACCTTTACCATAGTCTTCTCTGACAGATATAAATCAGACTTCAGAGCCGACATTTAAGTAAAGAATGTGGATTTTTAATTTTCAATAAAGATTTCAACTTGGGTACTGTATTGTATTGAGACAGAAATCTTTCAGCCCGACTTGCTAGCCAAAATACTGTGATATTGAAGACTCTCTAAGCTAATCTAGCTATAAGTAAAACACATCCATGTATCAGGAAATGCACACAGACTCAAGAGGGAATAGGAAAAGAGATTGTATTTTAGTGTTTCTTTGCAAAAGTTGGTTTCATTCTTTTCTCCCTAGTGCTTTTTTTTCCAAGAACACTTTTTTCAGTGACATATTCATTTGAGGTGGTTGATAGGTACTTCTAACTGGAAATTTTTCTCACAGTCGTGTCTGGGAAGTTTCTATTTCCTCTTGAAGTATTACTGATTTCTTGCATTTTCTAAGACTGTTTTGCATAGACAAATAGCAGGAAAGACAATCGGGGAAAAAGGCAAAACAGATGAATTTTAAGATTTTATTTAGTGTTAAAATTATTTCTGCTGCACTTCAGGAAACAGTATATAAAGTTTCATCAAATAAAAAGATGATCGTACATCTTCTTAATGTTTTGCAGACAATGCCACAGAGGTGATCTAATGTTTGTAAAATTACTCTATAAATCTGTTGCAGAGTTAAGAGCAGATCCAATATCTCCATCTCTCTGATCCCATCTCCCTGTCCCAGTCACTTTTCTCATCATGTAACAGGAAGAACAGCGATGATGCATGAAGATTCACTAAATAAACCAAAGAATACCTTGCCCTCATTCTGTGCATAACAGATCTTGTCCTACCAAGAACAGCAAAACAAAAATGGGTTAACTTTATTAAAGAAGAAAAAAAATGCCTCTGAGCATCACAGTGCTGAGCTTCGTATACAGTTGCATATGCAAAGGCTGATATCGGAGTTGCTGCCCAAGGCTAATTAGAATTGGAGGCCTTTGTAATTATAGCATTCTCTAAGTATAGAAAGGATAACACTTCCACTTATGAACAAATGCATGGCTAATTGTTCAGTGACAATGGGAAGGAAAATAAATGATTGTTTAATGAGGTTTCTGAAAACATATTACATTATTAAAAATGCATTTAAGTGAAACTAAGTCTTTTTAAATTGCTACTATTCCCAGCACTTTTCATACTAGGGAAGTGTGTGGCCTTGGGCCAAGGGATGGCCATGCTGCTGGTGGGCTTATCTCTTTGCCCAGAGGGAGGCAGGTGATGAGAAGCTGTGAATTCATGTCTTTATGGCAGGCATCACGGTACCTAAGCCAGACAGGAATGCACTTGTGGTTGTGAGTACCAGCAGAATATAATTTCTCCTAATGGAGCAGTTGCCCTCCTTTGAGGAGGTGACCAGCAAGAGAAGCCCAGTGCCTCAGGGATCACCATTCCCCTAAGAGCTGCTATGCCTTCCAGCAAGTGCAGCAACACTGTGGTTCAGGGGACTTAGTCTTTTCAGCAGGGAAACTGTTCATCAGAGATACGCAACTTCACGTGTGGCCTTGGTGCTCTTCCACCAGCCAGTGGGTTTGTTACTTCTTTCATAACCTGATGCTAACTGAGGGCTCAGCTGTCTACCTGGACACATAGGCTGGCATCAAAGCCATAGATGGCCATAAGTTAGCTGTTGTTCAGAGCAGCTGAATGTTAGCTCCCAAGTATTTTTATCTAGAAAAAATTAATTTCTTATGCTTGTACCCATTGCCAAAAGCACACTGTGAAACCAGCAGCAACCCTTACAGGGACACAGACTGGGAATGGGAACAGAGACATCAAGACATGCGACTGAAAGACAGAGAGGTGGAAAAGAGCCAGCTACCAGGTGTTTAAGCAGCACATCTTCAAAGGGGCAATCACATCAGAAAGGTACAGAGCTCTGCTGAACCAGTTTTAGCTGTGGAGCTGGGACCCAGCTGTGCTGTTAACAGCTAGCTCTGCTAAAGCAGGCCTCAGCAACCTTAGCATAGCCCTCCCCGTCACTCCTTTGTGGTTCAGAAAAGCAGTGTTCTGAAGGCTTCTTTCCCTGAGTCCTTTCCTCTGGCAGGATATCGTCGAGCTGGCACCTCATCTAGACATTAACACCTCAAGTGGGCACTGAGGAGGAAAGAAAGAGCCAAGATGTTGCTATTAAGGAACAATTTTTACATGTAATACATATAGACCAGGAACGTTCCATGACAGTGAGTATTATCAGAACTGATGCCTGATCATCCTTCTCTAGAAAATTCTTTCCATCTATATCTTAGTGGTTTTGTGTTAGCAGAGATATGAGACATCAGGCACAACCTTTATTTATTAAAACCATTTGTTAAAAAAATGCAGGGGCAAGCAGAGGAACAGCTAGCAACACCTTACGAGGGAAAATATAGAAATATAACACAAACTGGTTTACATTTTTGCAGATTGAGTTAATGGAAAAAGTTACCTCTGTTTACATTCCTCAGGATAACTGTTGACAGGTTTTATATAGGCTATAATATCCAGCTGGAAGATATTTGCTAATTTCATTAGCAAGGCAAAAGAAAAGACTAAGGCTTGAACTGACTCCCCTCGTCCACAAGGAAAACAATTTAAAAAAAATGCCATAACCATGTTAAGTTCCTGTGTAGAAAAGATTCATATGTTAGCATTAGACATAGTTCTCTTGAGGGGTTTTTTAAAGTAGCCTTGAACATCTGGTTGGATATGCTTTATTTACAAGAGTTTTCTTTAAAGAAATCCTTCCAGATACTAAATTCCTTCAGGCATCTGAAATACTGATCGTGAGGACTGCTAGACTGCTTGGGAAAATGGTTCTCGTTCAGAGGCAAATCTGATGTCTGACTCTTTTGAAAGAAGGGCATTAAGATACCTTGCACAGGATATGCTACAAGGCATTTTTAAAAGAAACAGCTGGTTCCTTCCAACCCGGGCAGGAGACAATCAGAATTTCCTTTGTTTTTAATAGATTTTAAACTAACCCTATTGTTTAGGAAAGGACTGTGAGCTACCAAATGCCCAAACAATATTTTGTCTTGTCTGTGCTACACCATCTGTTTTGCAAAGCTACTGCAATATTAGAAGTCTTCCTGTATGGCATTTCATGTTTTATGTATACTCTGATATCTTCTCATAGTATTAAGTTAAAGATTCCAATATTGTCTCCGAGTTTACAGAAAAATTCTCCCCTCTTTCTCCCCTTCGCATCAACAGACATTGACATATTCACTGGAATTCAGTCATTCTAGCAGGGGATAGGGACTCTCTCTAGTCCACTTGCAAGGCTTTTTCCTCATAGTGTATGTAGAATACAGTCTTACATTTCAGACAGACCAATGGACATAACTAAATTTCTGACAATGCCTTACTGGATGACAGATGGCAGGACAGACATTCTCTCTCATCAGGTATCTCTCATATGACACATGGGGTGATGGAGAAATGGGCAAGAATAAAAGATTTTTCATGGAAATGCAAATAATCATTGTAAAACAACAGAGAGACTGGATTTTACTGAGTAAAGACTATAGGACTGGATTCAAAATGTATTCATAACTAACTTAAGACCAGAAGTCATCATGCGATACAGTTCTAGGTACAGCCTGCCTCTACCAAATCCCAGACTACACATTTAGGACATCAGAAATATGCTCTAAGTAAAAGAGAGAAAAATCACTTTCCCCTTCCTTACAGGTAATAAGACAGAAACTCCACAGTTTTAAATTTTAATTGAATGAACAGAGATTTAAATGATGTTTAGCAATTGTGCAAGAAAAATTGTGAACTATTCACTGATAGATATAACTTGCATGAGTGTTTGACGACACATAAAGTGAGTCTGGTTTACCTTCATACACATTTAAACACCTAAGAGCCATGCCTCAGGACAAGTGGTTTCATTTCCAAAATTAAACTGGCCTTCCTGAATAATTCCTCTATTTAGTCATCAAGAGAATCCTAAAAAGTTCTGTTAGAGTGAAGCGGAACCTTGATTAAAAGGACACTGCCCCACATCAATGTGCATTATCCAAACAGCTTGGAATCAGGTAAGAGTTTCTCCTTGAGAGTGTTCCTCTAGATATACAGAAGCCTAAATTCTCCCTTATTCTTACTACCAGTGACCTCATCAGACAAGCTTCTGAAACACCTTTCTCAGGAAAACAAAAAAAAACTAATTTTTTTTTTTTTTGGCTTAATATTCATCCCTCCGTATTGCAGGTGCCAGGCAGGCTTGGCAAGAGGGATGCTTTTGGGGCCTGAGAGACATAGAATGACAGACCGAAGAGACCACAAAAAAGAAAAGCAAATCAGTGAAATCTCAATCAGCCATGAAACATAATGTCTAACATGGAGTAAAAATCAGACTCTTCAGAAATTTGTGAAACTATCTGGAGTGATGTATTAACTAACTTTCTGACAAATCATACTTTTCATTTTTTATTACTTGGCATAAATGAGGTAAAATAGGAAGATGTATGCCTAGTAGAAGCAAGGTCAAGTGACACAGGAAGAATACAGAGATGTTGGTTGCCACTGTAGGGAGAAAATTTGTGCAGTCAAAGCTCAACTGGAGTTAAAGGTGGACAGAAATGTTGGGGACAATAAAAAGAGTTTTTTCAAATATATTAATGGCAATAGGCAGTATAGAAATATCTTGGCCTGTTAAAGGTCACCTCACAAAAAGGGGTAGAGATAAGGAAGAGGTGTTTGACACTTTGTTTGCCTCTGTCTTCAACATAGATGATGGAGACTAAGGGGGTCTCAGTGCCCTGAGCTGAAGGTCATGAATGCAAGAATGATCAACCCTGAAACTGCGTGGGATCTGCTTCTCCAGCTGGATCCCTACAAATCTACGGCAACCAGTGGGATTCATTGCAGAATCCTCGAAGAGATGGCTGATGTCATCAAAAAACATCTCTCAATGATTTTTGAGCACTCTCAGGAACCTGGAGAGGTTGCTGACTGGAAACTGGTGAACATTGTCCCAGTTTTCAAGAAGGGCAAGGAGGACCCAGGAAACTACAGGTCTGTCAGTTTCACTTCAGTGCCTAGTAAAGTTATGAAGGAGATTATTCTGGGAGGGATTGAAAAACATCTGAAAAACAACACAGTCATTGGTCACAGCCAGCACAACTTCATGAGAAGAAAGTCCTGCTCGTCAAACCTGATTTCCTTCTATGACAAGGGAACCCCCCAATCCTAGTTGATCAGAGGAAGCCAGCTGATGTAATCTTTCTGGATTTCAGTAAAACTTTCAATACTGTCTCTCACAGAATCCTTCTGGACGAAATGTCCAGCTCACAGCTGGATAAACACATCATGTGGTGAGTGAGCAATTGGTTCACAGGTCAAACATAGAGGGTAATAGTGAATGGGGTGACATCAGACTGGAGACTTCTCACTAGTGGGGATCCACAGGGCTCCATCTTATGCCCTGTGCTCTTTAACATCTCCATAAATGGCTTGGATGCAGGACTGGAAGGGATACTAAGCAAGTTTGCAGATGACACCAGTCTGGGAGAAGCTGTTGACTCCCTGGAAGGCAAGGAGACTCTGCAGAGAGATGTCAACAAATTAGAGGATGGGGCAATCACCAACCATGTAAAGTTTAACAAGGGCAAGTGCCGGATTCTGCACCTGGGATGAGGCAAATGGATGTACATACAGACTGGGCATAGAGAAGATGGAAAGCAGTGCCATGGAAAGGGACTTGGGGGTCCTGATCGATGGCAAGTTGAATCTGAGTCAGCAGCACCCTGGCAGCCAGGAGGGCCAACCGTGTCCTGNCCACCCGTGTCCTGGGGGCATCAGGCAAAGCACCACCAGCCGGTCAAGGGAGGGGATTGTCCTGCTCTGCTCTGCACTGGGGCAGCCTCATCTTGATTATTGTGTGCAGTTTTGGGCACTGGAATATAGGAAAGATATTAAGCCATTAGAG
>VZRE01009671.1:0-12625 GCA_013396775.1 Cephalopterus ornatus
AAGTTTGTAACACCTGCATTTTTGCGCGCGCGTGTAACTGTATTCTTAGGAACCTGGAGACTCATTAAAACCTTTACCTTCTTATCTTACCTCCGACACTAAATTGGCCTGGAGTCTTTTTTTTCTCCTCAGCCGTTTTTAGGCAACAGGAGGAGTCATTAGAGAATTACAAAACTTAAGCAACCACCACTCTCTAACACTGTTACACATTACTGCAATTTAATCAAACACATACTTCACTGGAAAACTTCCACGACCGTTTTAGGAAAATAACTCATGTTCAGCTTTGCTCAGCTGGGCCAGAAGTTCAAACTAAAGCCTGGCAGTGATGTTTCCATTCCAAGCCACCAAACTAAAAACCTGCAGTCTGGTTATTGCTTAGTGAAGGTCTCTAAACCATTTCTGAAAATATCAATTATATCCTTAGTAGAGATCTTTGCAGCAGAAGCAGCAAGGACTGTGTCTGTTCTGAAGAAGCTGGGGATTCAAAATATCTTCTCTGTCTAGGTGATCTTTTCCATGCATTACTCTACCGCCTTAAATAAAAAAAAATTCATTTTAAAAATATATTTTGCCTTCAAAACCAAAATTGCCTTCCTGAGTGTGTTTCATGAAACAGTGTCTGTGGCCTCTATTAGGTCTTTCTGTGTATTTCTAGGATTAATATTTTTAACATTAAAAAGCACTAAATAAAAACATTGCTGACAGAATTAAAGTAAGTTTTCAGCACTTAGAAAATACTATTTTTGCTAGCACGCAGCAGCACTACCAGAGATACCTTAAACAATACTTCAGATTATTGCTTTCATTAAAACCTTGACTTGCTACAGGCACTCATATAAATTGTGCAGCTCCTCTTAATAATTGAGAGACCTTCCCAGGGATCTAACTGAGAGTTCCAAAATTAAGCAGTATTTGTCCTTCTTGGTCACTTGAAAGGTTCCCCTATAGTCTGCTCAGTCATGGAAAAAGTATCCGTGTTTCGCTAATGCACTATGAGATGCACTCTTTCCAAATACGCTTTCTGCTAAACTAAGGTCCATCATGCAAAGATATTTATCTATAATCATATTTTTATAAACACACATATTTATAAACATATTGTTTTATAATCAAGTTAAATGCAACAGTCAGTGAGTCTTAACTTATGACGATGTTCCTGCAGAGCTGTTTGCTAAACACAGTGTGTATTGCGATGCAAGTGCATGACTTTGTAGACTATACAGGACATTTTTCAAATCAAACTGAAATCAACTATCATACTAAGAGAGGGCAAAACCAGGCTCGGGGGCCCTTGGCATCTGACAACCTTACCACTCTTATCTGCCCTTCAAAGGAGCTGTAAACCCACACAGCTACTGATTACAGCACTATTACAGTGCAAACACACTCATTAGAGAACAACGGTGTGAAACCAGAGCTAGGTAACACTTAAAAAACAAGCTTTTGCTCCCCAACACAGGTATTTACAAAAACACATTTTTTACTCTTATGCTTTAAAAGTCTTATCCCAGGCCAATTGAGTAGTTCTACTCTACAACAAGGAGCTGCTTTTGACCTTGAAAATTACTAGGATCTTAATGTCAAGAAAAAAAGCCCACCAAAGAAACCCACCAACCAACTTACTGAGTACACTGATATCCACGAAATTCAGGTTTTGGCTGGTGTTTCTTTATGTGTTTACTAAGTCCTGATGCCCTGTGGAAGGATTTTCCACAGATGGAACAAAGATACTTGGATTCTCCTGAAAAAAACCAAAACAAAATACGTTACCAAGCCAAGTCTCCATTTCTCTGGAATGCTTTGTGAGAATGGTTTTTTTAATTCCCATATAGTTTATCTTAAGTAATCAAAACACTGCTACAAAGAGAAGTTGGTTTAATTACACAATGACACAGAATTTTTAAGTGTATTTTGTGTGTGCTAATGCAATAATACACAAAGAGGGGAGTAGCAACTCTAAACTGCTTCATTTCATGTTTTTAAACACAAGTACCTCGTTGCAGCTACTAATCAGTCATGAGAAATGAGCAGCCTAAAAACTGCCCTCTTGTGTGAAAAAACCCCCACAACTGCCTGTGTTCATATATTATGCAACTTTTCCAGCAACACAGCATTGCTTAATTAATAGTATTAAATCTTGAACTTGTGGAATAATACCTTAAAATAAAAATTTCTGCTCCAATTCATCAATGTAGGAGTGATGGGTACTAATACAAATTCCTTGTATTAAATTATTATACTGTCATTCTTTCACATCCTAAGATCTTTCAAGACACCAGCCTTTTTAATGTCAGTATTAGTTCAGCAAATCTTGTAAAACATATATGGAGATTTTGAGAGATTTGACTTAACATGTTTTCCTCCAAAAGGGTAGGCTGGAAGTGTAAGTGCTCTAAAACATTTCAGCCTGCTGTCTACTTTTTGTTGAATTGACACGATACAGACATTAAATATGTACATAAAACCACAGGAACAGACCGACCACGATTCCCTGTTCTTGTACAGAACATCTGCATAACAACATTAAGCTATGGTAAAATAAGCCCCAGAAAATGACTACTTCCCTCTATCTCTGCTGCCTGACCAGTAGAGGAAAAAGGAGAAACTGCCATTTCTTTTTTTAAACAGAGCCTTTGACACTGCAGAACAATGAAGTTCAGCAGCACGCAACAGCTAAACAAAGGAAAAGGATTCCCCTTCTCATCACTTACCTGTATGAATGCTCATGTGTTCCTGAAGACTTCTTTTTGTGACAAAAGACTTTTCACACAAGTCACACTTGAACTGTTTCTGTACTTCATGGAGAGCCAAGTGCATTTTCAATCCATGCTTATAGGTAAAGGTCTTTCCACAAACCTAAAAAAATCCATATGCGGTGGAATAGGACAAACAAAAATCATTATATGTGTTTAACTTCAAACACAACAAAACCTCCTTTATTTCTTGGGAACTAGGATGGCCACGCCTGTGATTTTGCATCAGTGACAGAACTGGTCTCTTAAAAAAAGGAATTCTTGAGGGAAGACATTCTTCTAGACACAGGAACATGAACTTTCACAACTCAAATTCATTCTAGTTTTCTCGCTCTCAGACTGCAAGCAATTTCATCAGGATGCTACAGCAGCATTCCCTATTCTGAAGTGACTAAAATTAACATGAATTTTAGGGCACAGCGTCAATACCAGAACATCAAGAGACCACTATTAATTTGATTAGAGGGTAAAAGGACTTTACCTTGCATGCATGTGGCTTTACACCTGTATGTTTGAGCATGTGTATTCTGAGAGAATAGGGCTTAGGTAGGGTTCTCCCACAGATATCACACACGAATTCCCGTTTAGTTCTCCCTTTCACCGCGGACACACCCGTCCCTTCCGCACTCGTAGCTGCAGGGTTGGCTTCGGTCTTCCGAGTGTGCCGGACAAGGTGGGCCCGCAGGGACGCACCGTACTGGAATTCCTTTTTACACAGCTGGCAAAGAAAATACCACAACTTTACTTTGCCTTTAACACTCAAAATTGTATTTTTAAAAAAAAAAAAAAAAGGTAATCAAAGGTTTGGAGTACAATAATACGGTTAAATCCTTAATCTGACTCCAATAGATGTTTTATCTATGGTTAATTAATAGTTGCACATTTTTAATTTTATGGCTACTGAAAGAAGCCCTGATCACTTCCCAGTGACACTGACTTCCAGCTGAACCTAATCACAGTTGCAAATTTACTGGTAAGGTTAAAGTAAATCCCATGTCAGCACTGCCTTGAGCAGCAGGCACACTCCCATGTCACAGAGTGACACCACATTTTACCCCACCCCATCCAGATCAAGGCTGCATCTGACTCTGAAATCCTTCAGGAAAATAAAAGCATGTACCAAAAAAAGGCAAGAAAAAATAATTACTAATGTCATTACTCAACGAATTTTCATAAAGAGGGAGATTTACAGACAAAAAAAGCCCCTCAACTTACTGGACATTTATATTCTTGAGATCTTTCATGTTTCAGTGTGTGCATTATAAGTGCATAGCGCCGCTGGAACACCATTCCACACTCTGTGCACTTGTGCTGAGCTTCGACTTCGTTATTTTCCATGGTCTCTCTTTTGGGCTGTTTCATTTTTTTCCCTCTTTGTACCAGCTTCATGGCAACCTAGGTTGGAAAAACGTAGTGAATTAAATGAATTTTACTACACTGCATTTCATGCTTCCTCTGCAAATGAGCACTAAAAACTGATTTTTCTGTGTTGCTACAAAACTTGGTACTTTTGTTCAGTTAACTTTGCTGCTAGCAAGTTACCTCGTTTCAGTTCACTACGAAAAAAGATCTCAAGGATGAGTGACAAACTATTCTTAAAACTGTAAATTGGCCATGATGATGGGCACACGATGATTTACCAGTTCAGGGATAAAAAACTATTCACCCTGAGTAACTCCGTAAGTGAGAGCTAAGGAATAGTTACAGGGGAATCACAAAGTACGACCAGTCACAATTTCTATCTAATGTTTCTAACCCTTTGCTGAACCCCAACTTCCCTTTTCAGAATTTATATTTGCTTTACTAGAAAAGTCATCATACTACATTAAAAAAAGGGCCTAATTAATTTTTATCAGCAAGAAATAATGAGCTATTAGTAACCTACCAAAAATGCACAGTATTTAAGCAAGTAAGCTCTTTCAGATTAAGAGTATTCCAGATTTCCTGGAGATTTTTTTATGCAAGGCACTAGTGGTTTTTTGTTAGGCAGCATTGTCAGTGCTACCTGGAGCTGATAATCTCATTTTCCTTTGTAGAAACTCGCTGTCAAATTCTTTAAAAGCCAAATTGTAAGTGATCAGGCTTAAATTTCCTGTATCAGAACCCTTTGGGGTTCTGAGAATAAGACGAGGGAAGGAAATACAAGCATCCCCATTTCTTTGTCCTGTTCTCCCAACAAGCCAGGTATCTAACAGTTTTTGAAAACGTGCCAGCCCTTCCATGCCTCTGGAAGCCTAACTGAAACTCAACACAGAGACAACATTTTCATATATTTTTTTAAATTTTACTGTTGATCTGAAAACTTACGCAAACTTATCTAAATTGTGAAGCCAAAAAAATAATTTTCTTTAGTATGTGATTAGTAAGAGCTTGGAAAGTAATTCCTACACAGCACACCTCATCCCCGGTATCTGTATGCCAAGTGGAAGCACCTTAACTCAAGTCTGCAGCATTTTTCCTGCAATTTCTTTCCTGTTATCCTGCCAGCATCAAAACTGGGAACTCAGAAAGGAGTGTCTCCTTCCCAAAGCTTATGAGACATCCAGTGCCATAGAGGGAAGCTGAGGGATGCCCGAGACAAAACCACTAACAGCTACGAAGTGAGTTAGGAAAGCAGAAACCTATTCCTGACTCCAATCCTGAGTAATTATCTAAACCAACTGCTTTTTTCTATAGGTGGCCACTGTTTGTGAACCTCATCTGTCAAAGGGTTGAATTTAAAAACTGCAAAATAAGTTAACAGGAGCTGTTCCTGAAGGTAAATGTTCCCCCCTCCCAAAACAGAACAAAAACTTGTCATTTTCTAACCATCATAAACAGGTTGCTCAAGTATTTTCACTGTGGTAGTTCGAACAGCTGGGATTTGAACTGTCCATCAGTAGAGACTAATGCTACAGTTTCTGGCTATGAGGGTTTTCTAATGATAACAAATTATTCCCCTGTGCGTGGGACTGGTGGCTCTAGCATGCAAACCTCTCAGAACACCTCTGGAAATTAACAGTTCTTCAGAAGACTTTGCCAACATGCCAGGAAGTGTACTCTATCACAAAACAAATGTATTAATGCTCAGTGAGGTGAATATCAACTATCCATAGGCACTTGAAGAGGAAAGGCTCCCAAAGGGGAAAGAATAAAAAGACTGTTTCATTAAAAAAAGAAAATTATAATTGAAACAACTAGTTCAATGACTAAACATTTAGTATATTCCAATGCTAGAGTTCTTAACATCAATGCTCTTTGAACCTTTTTTTCTGAACTGACCCCAATCTCAAGGTAGCAGGACTGCATTATTGTGACTTATGACTATGTCTTAAGATCCATATACTCAGAGCTGAACAGTTTTTTGTCCCTGAACTGAAGAAATGTAGGGTCTCACTTCTCTAATAGATAAATACATTTGTCTATGACTGACATACATATTAGATAGTTAAGAATTAAATTCACAGATCATCAAGGATTGCTGTGAGAAGATACTCAAGCTGGGCTAAGGTCACTGAGCATTCTCAAGATATGGAAGGAATATTGATGCCAAGTCAATGGGATTCTTTTTTGTTTGTTTTTTTTTTTAATCTAGAACTGTCACAACTTAAAAAAGTTACTTTGGTTTGCAATAATGTTAATTACTCAAAAAAGAAAAACATTTGCAAGACAGGGTTTGGAACTGGGAACCAGTCTTTTCAGATAGGTTTTGAAACACTGGTAATTACCAAGAACAGGCCTAATGACAGATAGAATACCTGTTGTACTGCAGATTTAGCATTTGTCTTTCTGCTTTGCAGTTTCTTTTCAATTCCTTTATGCAATTTGATATATCCCCCTTCGCTGACAGAACGCTGGCGAAGCTTGCTCTTGTAAGTGTCATCCTGGCTGGAAGCAAGGTTTTCCTGTGGGGAAACTGGGATGCCCTGTTCATTACTTCTTTCCTTGAGAGTCTCTGAGGAGTCTTCAGCAGCAATGTCCACGTGTGCTTCATCACTTTCATTTTTAACTGTCTCAGTTTCCATTTGACTCTGTGTGTCCACGGCTTCCACAGCCAAGCTCTCAAAGAGGCTGTTTGAAATGCTCCCCACCAGCTGGATCTTGATGTAATTCTCAGCTGTTTCACACTGCTCCACAGGCTTTGGAAGATCACTGGGAGTGGCCTCCACAGGCTCTAGGTGCAGGAGGTTGGGCTGGGGTGCTGCTGCCTCCTCTGTCCCAGCAGAGGAAGGAGCTCCGTTCACAGCTACTGGCACTTCACTGTCTGTGAGTTCAGGATGCTCAGCACCATCTGTGGGCTGTGCCTCAGCTTCAGCCTGCTCTGCTAAGTTCTGTGTTGACTCCACAGTTTGAATGTCTCCCTTCTGGTACACCGTGATTTGTTTCTCTTCCATCTGTTTGTGCACATTTTCACAGATTTCCAGGACATCCGTCATGAAGAGATGCCGGGCAAGCATGGCCACTTCTGCCATGCTACAGAAGTCAAAAGTTAATTCTGAAGTGTAAGCAAATTCCAACAGAGGCAGGAAACTGGACTTGCAGAACCCTACCAGGAATAAAACAAGGTATTAGAGCAAATACTGATGACCAGGAATTACACCAAAACATCCCACGATGAATACAACAGTTCACCTTTGACATGGTTAAGTCTGAAATTCAGAGCAAAACACACTTTGAAATAACACTGAAGCCTCTCCACTGGGACTCAGTTGTCATTTGCACAAAAGCTTCCTCCTCATATATTTTCCATGTGTAAGTAAGCTCAGACAACATTTCCAATAACTAAGTAGAACTTAGGTAGTTTCACAATAAAATTCCCTAGAAAAATGTTTCAAGATGCTGGGAGAACCACAATATTTTTGAAACACATTAATTTAACCAAAGTTTTTCTGGACCTGCTACATTCAGAAAGTACTCAGGATTTAAGTATCAACTGATGTGGTAGAAAAATAAGACAAGAAAACAGCTATTGGAAACAACAAATATATGGATATATAAGCAGAAATGCTTAAATATAAGAATTTGGTAAAATTTTCCACAGTTGTGTAAATCGTAAATCAAGCATTTGATTTGGGGGACCTTCTGGATCTTCATATTAGAGACGTACTGTTCATGTATGTCTCTGGTTCATGCAGAGAAAGGCACAGTTAAGAAACTCATGAGAAAGCAATGCAGAAGGCCAATGTTCTGTACAGTATTCTTCATCACTACAAACCTATTTTTAGAGCATTAATTTTAGAATTGTCTCCGATCTTTAACATACCAGGAAGTCTGAGAAATAAGCAGACATGTATAATACTTCTTCAGAGAATTAAGAAATAATTTAGCATTTGGTAAGCTAAACAGCTCTCCAAGAAGCTAGTCAACATCCCCTATTGATGTATTCAAGCATTTGATTATGTTCCCTTTTTAATGTTCATGACTAATACAAGGAGGAAACGGGCCTAAGCAAGGTAAAAAAATCAATCAAAAGCTTCTCAGAAATTTTAAGATGAAATACCATAGTCCATGGAAAATTAGAGGGGACAAAATCAGAGGGATCGCTTTAGCATTAAAACCCACACAAAATATTTTTAGATTAAAAGAGAGAAAAAAGCACGATAAAAATATTTGTCTTGAACACTGAAAAGAGACTGAATTAAACACTGTGCATATCCCTTACTTAGGATATTATGATTTCTAGCTTTGAAACCCACAGCAATTCACCTGACAGATCCACTACAGCTTCATGACTAGTGACAGCTCCCTTCTCAATGAAGAGCTCTCGGAAGTACTTGCTGTTGGCTGCCAAGACAGATTTGTGAGCTTTGTACTCCTCTCCTTCAATCAGCAGAGTCACATCACAGAACTGATTGGAAAGCCTCTGCTGATTCAGCTGCTTTAAGACTGACAGACAATGTTTGGAAGATGACTGCTTCACAAGGCCCTTACTGTCAACCTGTCATAAACAACATTATGAAAACTTCATTACATTTAGATTGTGTCTTTTTAAGCATTCACACTGAAACACAGAAAAGGATTATTTTCTGCAACCATGCAATCAGTTCAAGCCTGCATAACATAAAGCTTAAATTTACTATTGTTTTCTTCATTAAGTTTCACCCTCCCTCCAAATACAGTTAAAACAGACAACTGGAAAAATGGGAAGACACATTCAAACAGTTCTTTGACCATATTTCTCTATGGTACAGTCTGCAATGGTTTCTAGATTCGTGTTTTTACATGCCCATGAGCCTGCACTTATGAACAAGAACTTATATATCAATATAGCATCATTTATTAAGGAACAGACAGAGAGCCCAAGACAATCCTGTATGTATGTTCACTGGTAATTTTGCCACTCATTTAACCTTGGATTCTATATGCATAAATAGGAGTCAGGGTGATTTTCTTTTCCAACAGTGATGTACTATAATTAATTTCATATCATCTAAACCACTAACCCATTTGGGCACATTCAGTATCTTTGGCAAAATTTATACTCTTTTGCTATTACAAGATTATCAAAACAATGGAAAATAAGTACACGACCAAGAACTCATAAGCATACAATTCAAATTCATTCAGATGCAAACAATGGTACTTACAAAGACTAGCTCATGCTTTGCTATTGGCTTCTTCTTCATAGGCTTTGGGGATGCAGCTGGAATCGATCCTGTGTTGCTCGATTCATCATCTGTTTCATTACTATCTTCATGAGATTTTGCATCCAGTCCTAGTTCCCCCAGCATTTCAGAAGGATCCGACAGAGATCTAGAGCGATCCAGCTTTTCCTGGCACTTGCTGCATTCTTTAATGTAATCTTTAACCTGCTTAAGGATACCTAAGGAAAATTAATGGAGCTTAATTAGGCTTCTCATCGTAATTGAATTTACCTTAAACACACAATTAAACATGTAGGTGATTAGCATAACCATATTACACACTAACCAGGAAAAGGGAAGTCACTCGCCTACACGTTCCTACTTCACATTGCCAGTTCTGATTCTCTGACACCATTTCATGATATTGCATGTTACTGCTGTAACCCACTAATCTGAGACAGAACATTTAGAACCTCACTACATCAACCAAACTCTCCAAGAAAGATTTTTAAGGCTAGAACAAAATAACGGTATTTAGACATTTACCGTCAGAATCCCAAGACAAGGGAAGCTGCAATGTAATCCTGCATTTAGCCAATACAAATGACTTGTTCTTATTGAAGGGGACAAGAATTGGAAGGCTCACCTAAGGGCTTTTACAAAATTGGGATCAACTGTTTTATATGCAACGATGATGATATATATTATTAACACTGATTTAAATCAAGTGCTTATGATTTTGGAATTTAAATCAAGTAATTTCCCACCAGTACTCTAATCAGCGTAACTAAATAATTTTAGATACTTAATAGGTCCTAAGCCCAGGTTCCTCTTCTAGGTACCAAGACATTTTCTGTGTATGGCTTTCAATCCAAATTAATTTCCTTCACCAGGACAATATAAGAACATGCATAACAGCTATGCCTCTATAATTCAAACCCAGCACAGCTCAAAAACTTGGCTGACTCAGACTTAGACTTGCACTGCTCACACCTTCTCAAGGCATGAGATGCACTATCATTCCATATGTATCCCTGTAAGGATCAGGAAAACACACACTTAAGGGAACCCAAGACATTCATGCCTATTTCAAGCACTTTCACATTTTCTTGATTTTATCTGAAACCAGGGCTAGTTCTCAGCACAGGAGGCCTCTGGTCTTCAAATCATGTATCCAACACCCTTGCAAGGCCCCTGGGCCATGCTCCAGTGCATTGCTTCCCAGCAGGAGCAGACTAACACCAGACTGACACCCATCTTGGCATGACACCGGGGTCAAAGCTGCTGCCCACTGCAAGCCCAAGAGTATTGTAATGGCAGAGGAAAACTGTGTTTTACAAGAGACACAGGTAAGAAACGTATTGCTTGAACTGAAAGCAGGGAATGAATTTTAGTGTTTTCAGTGCAAGAGAAACAGGAGAATACAGGTTGTGCAAGTAAAGGTGACCAGTAACCTCCAAGGGTGCAGAATACAGAATGCCCTCTCCTGACAAAGAGAAGATGTGATGAGGTCCATCGGGGAAGTTTCCAGCATAGGATGACAGCATATGCTAGAACAGGCCAATACTGGGCATTCAATGAGAATGCAGATAAAGCCAAGGAAACCACCATCCAGAATGGATATATCAACTTTGAAACAACAGATCCTTTTTCACATCAAAGGGTATTCAAGTCAGTGAGATCTGGACTGGAAGAACGTGCTGCACCTAGAGCAAAAGTTAGGATAGGGAAAACCAAAGCTGAAATGATAGACTTGCTGACTGACAAAGAAAGCAGAACAAGAGAAGCAATACAGACACAATCTGGGCCCTCAGCAAGTGAAAAGCAGGATATTTTTTAATTGATACCAAGGACTAAAAGTACAACAGCAAATCCAAAGGGAACAAGATATCAAGTCACTGGCTCAGCCAAAAGAAGGCCCCGACTGGGAATTATTGCTCTTTCATGCACCACCATTTGCAACAGCTGTGATATCACTCAGGACTCAGCCGAGAATGGGTCTGGTCGTTTCAGTTTCTCATTGGAAGAAAGAGATAAATATAAAAACAAGTGCCAGGACTGCAAACCACCACTGGCAGCTGTAGTACCTAAACATGATCACCATCCACGTGCACGGATGAAGTCAGAAGCTAAACCGGGTCACATGGAACAGATTATCTCCCTATACGAGGCATTCAGTTTAAGAAGTCTCTGCCTTAACCGAGCTGTATGCAACACCTGGAGGGGGACACTCCTGTTCTGCGTTTCCATATATTCAAAACAGGGCTACTGGGTAAGAAGCCCCGGGACAATTTGCTAGCCGAGATGCACCGCGGCGAGCGAGCCCTGCCCCACGGGGAGGGACAGAGGCCACGTGCTTCGAGGTGGCACCGGTAATCTGCCCTCCCCATCTCTCCAGGGAGGGCACAAGGGCATCCCTTCAGGACCCTGCAGTACAAGAGAGACACGCAGCTCCTGCAGCGGGTCCAGTGGAGGGCTACAAAGATGATTAAGGGACTGGAGCATCTCTCTTACAAGGGAAGGCTGAGGGAGCTGGGTCTGTTCAGCCTCGAAACGAGAAGGCTGAGAGGGGACCTCGTCAGTGTCTATGAGTACCAGAAGGGAGGCTGTCAAGAGGATGGAGCCGGGCTCTGCTCGGTGCTGCCAAGCAACAGGACGACAGGCAACGGGCAGAAACCGATGCACAGGAAATTCCACCCGAACACGGGGAAGAACTTCTTTACTGTGCCGGTGGCCGTGCGGAGGAGCAGACTGCCCAGAGGGGGTGCGGAGTCCCCCTCACCGCGGGCATTCCAGAAGCGTCTGGACGCGACCCTGTGCCGTGCGCTCCGGGATGCCCCGGCCCGAGCAGGGAGGCCGCACCAGACGGCCCACTGCGGTCCCGCCCCGGCCCGGCCCAGTCTGTGCCTCTGCCCCGGCGCCGCAGAAAGCCGCAGCCCCCGCCCGCTGCCCGTGCGCCGCGGCTGCACCCACCTCTCCACCAGTACTTCTGCGAGAGNGTCCTCCGGCGCGCCCCCCTGCCATGTCTGCAGCCGGGTGCGGTGCCCGCCGTCGGGCGCCAGGTGCGCGTTGCGGATGAGGCGCGCGCGGCGCTCGGCCTGCAGCACCACCTCCAGCTCGGCGAAGCGCTGCTGGTCGCGCTGCCGCCGCTGGTAGTACAGGGTCCCGCCGCGCACCACGTAGCAGGCGGCGGCCTTGCGGATCTTCCGCTTGGCGTTGCCCTCGGTGCCCGGCGCGTACGGCTCCCGCTCGTTGGTCAGGTACCGCAGGATGGCCAGGTAGCTCTCCTCGCTGGACATGGCGCCG
>VZRE01009674.1:0-12606 GCA_013396775.1 Cephalopterus ornatus
AACATGGAGTGGAAGGGCTTGTCGCAAAATCATTTAAGTCAGTGTATGGACTCGTATTTTTCCCTGAAGAATTTTTTTTTTTTAATGTGCCTACTAAGCTACTTGAAGAACAAATGATGAAACAAAGAAACAAAAAAGGTCTTAACCCTCTGCAAGTTAGAGTTGTAGAAGTGTGTTGCAAAATTCAGATCTGTGTTTCATTTCACAATTCAGATCTGTGTTTCATTTCACTTAGGCTGGACATATTCTTCGGTAAGAGGAATGAAGCATCAGTAGGTTGATGGGGAGGTTTCCATGAGAAATGGCTGTGTTGTCTGCTGTCAAAATGCCTTTTTGACCAAAAAAAAAAAAAAAAAAAACCACAAAAAAAAAAGTGTCATTTTTTNTCTAACCATTATACAATGGTAAAATATTTCCAAGGAGAAAAGGTAATGTGAAGTTTAATTAAGAAAAAAAAGTCCTGGATTGTTGGACATTTCCCAGCTGAATACAGTGATTCTAAAAATGACTGTAGGCAGGTATGCTATATCAGAAATCATTGCTTGCAGGTGTGGTTGAACATACAGTTTTAAAATCTTTCCCTGATAAGGCTGAACTTTCTGTCATTGTTTTGTGGTCCTGAATGCTTTCATGGGTGAATCAGCATCTGGATCTCATAAAATCCAGGAAGATCATCCAGAAATCTCATCCTAGAAGTCATGCCATGTGTTTTTTAACCAAAGCATTTCCAAAAGTGTGTCCAGCAGTAAAGATATTGAACTGATTAAATTTCAGATGTCCTCCAAATTTATGCAGAAAAAAGAAGGCTTGGATAGCGATGTTTTAGCATCATCACAGGTCACCAGGCACTAAGTTTAGATTCTCAGGCAAATGAAATCCAGCAGGTACCACATCTTACCTGCTCACATATCATACATAATTTAGTCTTTAATGTAGTCTCGATTTAGTAATGCTTTCACATGCTGTTTGTTTCACCTTTGTAATACCAAATCTCTTGTTTAACTTAGAACACCTCATTTCCTGTTGGTACCAATGCCTTTCGGTTTTCTAGCTCCCCTCTCTATTCCATGTTTCACCTTCTGTTTTAAAGTGTTGTGGTTACAAATCACAACCAATTTACAGCACCAGGAGTGTAATTCAAAATAAGAGCCATAGCAGCTGTATTGAAAAAAACAGTCTTTCCCTATATCAGTTAATGTCAGGTCTTGTGCTAATCTGAATGCAAAACATGCTCCCTTAAAGGCTTCTTCTGATATGAAAGGGAACGGAAACCCGTTAATAACTACATTGTTGTGCAAGGTTTTGAAAAATGAAGGAAGACCTCTCCCCCTCCCTCCCCCGCCACCTCCTGTAAATTGCATCCCTGATGTCTGGGAATCTGTAAAATGCAGGTGATTTATACCACCAACAGTTTTCAGGTCCCTGAGAAACAGCAGTGGAAAGCTTCATAGAAATTCTCCAGGGATTCAGGCACCATCATCTACAGTGGAAGAACTGGGCAGAAAGATATTTACTGTGCAGTGTTTCTCAGACCATGGTAAATAGGAAGTCCAAGAATTAAAGGGGAAAAAAGTATAAGTAAAAACAGGGGAAAGGCTGTCAATTCAAGGTGAAATACTCTTATTTTCCTCAAAATCCCTAGCTGAGGAAGATCACAGCTGCAGAGCCAGTATTAGCCCAAATTATTTTGAAAGGTCTAAGGTTAATCAAAAGAAATCCTGAAATGCTCTGAGGAGTTAAAAATGAGATCTAAAGCTTCTAAACATTTCAACATTTTTCCTACAGAAAATGCTTTCCTACTTGAAACTAAATCTTTCTACGGAGATGCATTAATTTCTGTTGACATGTACTAGATATACTTTGATGAAATTGAGTATTCTGACATTTTTATTCATAAATATATTCAAATTTTTATTATTATATACCAAATAAATTTTAGAATGAAATAATAATAACTTGTTTTGAAAATTTGCTTTCTGCATGGACAGAAAACATGTAGATGATTCCATGCTACTAGAGTTTTCCCTGTAGCTAGATGGGAAAAAATGAAAATAGAAGCAAACAACTGAGATGAAGCACAGCACTAATATGAAATGCTTACCTGCGGTACTACTATGTCATTCAGTTTTATTTTGAGTATTGCTTGGAAGTCGGAAGTGCTACTGATTCATGCCATCAGCAGAATTTTAGGTTTGTTGGTAAGGATTTATGAGAGGCTACTAAGAGCATTCCTAGGCACCCTTTTAGTCATTCTTCCATTAAGGGAAGACAGAGCTATTCATGCAACCACTTCGGCAATTGCTCATATGGGGTATAAAAACCTAATGTGTGGGTCTGGTGGTTTGCCACATCTGCTTTCCATAGACTGGTTTGGGTTGGAAGAGACCACTAAAGATAATCTAGTCCAAGACCTCAAAACAGGGACATCTTCAACCAGGTCATGTTGCTCAGAGCCCCATCCAACTTGATCTTGACTGTTTACAGGGATGGGCAACCTATGCCAGTGTTTTGCCACCTTCATTTTCACCAGGTTAAATGAAAGTGCCCATGAAAACAAATCCCAAGCTCCTTCTAACATGTCAAACATGCTGTGGAGACCTTGTGCTTTGCTTCACAGACAACAACCAGTAAGCTGAGGTTCTTTGTTTGGGCAAAACAGTCAAGTATATTTTTCATAAGCTCAGATAATCAGTTCAATTTTTAAATTTGGCATAATCAACGCAAATAAAAATAAACTTTCTTGATAATTTGATGGAAGGGAGACCCTTCTACCAGAATCTTTTTATAAAATCAAAACCTTCTGTCCATATGAGGTCAACTTCCATTGAGAGGCTCCATATTAAATCTGAGAAGGTTCGCTCACACTCATGCTTAGATACAGAGCGATCTTAAAGCTGTTTTAGCAATTGGGGTTAACAATAATGTTATGCCAATTGTCTCTGTGTCCCATCTGCTATTCTCCATACAGAGAATAGCATGATAGAATCACAGGATGGTTTGGTTTGGAAGGAACCTTAAAAACCATCTTGTTCCAACCTACTGCCGTGGGCAGGATACCTTCCACTAGACCAGGGTGCTCCAAGCCCTGTCCAACTTAGTCTTGAACACTTCCAGGGATGGGGCATCCACAACTTCTCTGGGAAACCTGTTCCAGTGCCTCACCATCCTCACAGTGGATGTTGCCTTTCTATGAAGAAACTCTTTAAGGGTGTAGGTGAGACTGCTCAGAATTCAGTGGAAGGAGGAAGACAGAGTGAGGAAACTGAGCCATGTTGGCCACATGGTCTTTAGAGAGGGGTAGGATAGGTGAGGGGTGGCCATAAGTGAAACTCATAACTACGTAAGAGAGAGACAAAACAGGGATGGTAAGGAGGTGGAAGTGAAGGATGGTCCAAGCAGATTATTTGTATTGCATCATGGATGCTTCTCCACTGCATATCTCTACAGTCACAGTTACCAGCACTGACAATCTTATAACTCCGCTGCCTGTCATTCCTTTGTTGTCCCAAAAGAGATTCTTGCACCTGATGTGCAAAAAGCTGATCACACACAGTGTGGAAGTATTTGATTTTTGGCATTTCTGTGCAGAAAGGGGTGCAGGGTGGCAAATCCACAAAGCCAACACTATGACTGCCAAAACTTTTCACTGTTGACACATTTTAGCAAACAAAGGCATTAATGTGCAAGTGTTCCTTATCTTTGGGGTTCTGCCAAATGTCCTGTGGCCCATAAATTCTGCATTCCTCTGACAATTAGCAGTGCTATATCCTTGTTCCCAAGCCTTGTTAACCTCCCTCTAGGTCTGATATCATTGAAACACGTTAAGGCCTTAACAAGGCAATTCTACTGACAAGCCTTTCTATCACGTGGACATCACTTAGAGCTTGCTGGCTGCATTCTGTTTCATGGATTAAATCTCCCATCTTGTTGATTATGCTTGAAAGTGCACAGAGATCAAACATCAAATAACATCCTTTTGTAAGAAAATTTTTACATAGTCCAACATTTTGCAATATTTCCCCCTTTTTAGACTCATCTAAAAAATTTCTTAGGTTAAGTATTCACAAACTCCATGTTCATATAATAATTACATACCCAGAGCCAATCTGTTCTGGAGGATCATTTTCAAAGTTGCTGGTAACTGTCTAAAATTGCTAGAGTTGTGGATTCCTGAAAATGACTGGACAAGTTGTAGGACTAGAATTTCCTGGGTCATCATGAGGCAACAACAACATATTATGAATGCTTTCAATTCTAGCATTTCCAGAGCTATTTAGCAATAAAAATATTCCATACTTATAAATGCCTACTATCAGTATTACATGTACTTGTGGACAATCTAAATCCACCCAACATTTTTTGGAGTCGAATTCACTGAAGATTTTTACTCAACTATAGTTTAAGATCTCCAAGGTATCATGGAATCAGCTTATCCTGTTCAGATATCAGGGCCCTTTTCTTACCTGAGTATAATGAATCCAGGAATTAATTCCTTCTGTTTTTGCAGCTGTATGTATCTTCAATAACACAACATAGGGACCTTTCCACTTTTCTTGTCAGGGTTCATCTTTCCATGTTCACATATAAACCTGTGCCTTTCAACCTCCTGTTTGAAAGCTGTGGACAGCCACTGGTAAAGATACCTATACAGAAAGGACAAAACCCACAAGAGAGATAACAGATAATTTCTCAACATATCCTCATCTTTCACATGCTTTTCACCACCTTTTCGTCACCACAGTGTCAATTTGATGTGATGTCCGATACAGAATTTTAAAGGGGCTCACTCCCCCATAACACATAGGGTGATTTGAATTCTTACTAAAGCAATAGGTAATAAATTTTCACAAGAGTTTCTTGACAAAATTTTCCAATTTTTTTTCTGACAGTCTGATTCATCCTTTTTACCCTTCCACTAGATTGTAGTCTCCAAGGGGTATACAAACCATCATTAAAACTGAGGAAATTTAGATACTCCCTGAATGACCTGTAAGGCCTATTGTCCAAAGATAAACCCTCTGGATTTCCAGATCTAGGAATTATTTCTTCTAGTAAAATTTCGACAACCTCCCTGGCTTGAATGGTGTGGTGGGGGAAAGCCCCCCTGGTGGGGGAAAGGCCATCCTGAAAAAGTATCAATTAGCTTACAGCATCCACTTTTAGGCCACTCAGAGAAATCTGTTTGCCAGTATTCCCCTGGAGTTATTTCCCTCTTTCCCTCTCCCATAGGAGTTTTCTTTCTTATTATATCTGCATGGAACTGCAACTTTGGTTCTGTAGCATGTCTTTTGACACTACTTATCATAACAACTGCTCCCATGTGAATTTCTTCTTCCATCATTTTAGTGGTTGTGAGACCTTGTTGATTCACAGTGTGTGAGACGGCACAGGCAGTCAGAAGAGCCACAAATCCACAGCTAATACACGAAGAGTAAATTTATTTCCTTTTTTCTCACTTAACTGAGGGATTCCCAAAGCAAGCCCTGGGCAGAGGCTCACAAGCAGAGCTGCAGGCACTGTTAGACTCAGTCCATGCCAGAGAATCACTGGCTGCTGTTCACACTAAGTTATCAAGGCTTATTTGCAGCTGCAAGGTCACTTGAGTAGTTTACAATCCTCCTTGATAGTCATATGCTTTTAACACATTCCTCCCAACTCAAAGCTGTCCACTAACCTTCTGAAACTGTTTTTTAGGAATTTCAGTATTTCTGCCACTTTCATCTACATACTGCAACAGAGCTACACTGTTATTGTTACCTTGACATTGTTCCAAATCTGTTGCAAATACATTACTAAACACAGAAGAGCTGGTTTTGTTTAGTTGGGGTTTTTTTTTAAATCCCTGTGGTGGTACCGTCCCGCATAGCTGCAAGTTTCTCTCTCTTATTGGATTTTTCCATCTCAAACACAAGTATTTGTCCCCACTTATTTGGTTCATTTCTCCTAAATCCTGTGCCAGCCTATACTCCTGAGAACAAAGCTTCTTTAGTGGTATTAAATTCATCTAAGTAACACTCCATACCACATACAGGATATCATTCTCAGGTTCCTCTGAGGTCTGGTTCATTAGTAAACAGATTCTAGCCTTTCCTGCCTTTTCGTGTGAGATGTGCAGCTGTGCAGAGTTTTCAAAAAAAGTTATTTAGGCATTTAATTTGCATAATAAATTATGTCCTAATAATGGAAGGGGACATTCTGACAAGTAGAAAACCATGAGTCAGTTTAGTATCTCTAAAATTATGCACTCTATGAGTTATAAGAATGGCTGTAAAGCTCTTTTTCCCATTGCCCCAACAATCAGTGCTGTAACTTTAGTGAGCCCTTGCAGATAGTTTTTACTGAATGTGTGGCTCTGCTATCGATCAAAAATCTGTTGTTCCATTCCCTGGTTTTACTGTGACTAGGGGATCTGCTGAGGGTTTTCTGATATTTTTCCCCAGTCCCCTGCACTTTTAAAAATTTCTCCAGCATCACAACATTTACATCTTCTAAATGACCCTTTCTGTCTACGAAGGGCACATTGATTTTGGCTCGTGTGTGTGATGGGGCTTTTCAGGCCCCCAAATCCCTGCCTATTTCCTCTTCTTTCACCCTCTTTAACCCCATTCTCTTTTTTTCCACAGTAAAATGTACTCAGCACAGCTTCCGTGTCGCCCCATTTGCGGTTATGAGTCAGTATGGCAGTCTCCAAAAGCTGATGCATTTCCTTCAGGATTCTCTCAGTATGAGCCAACCGATCATTTCCAGTTCAACAAATTCAGAGTAGTAAAAGGGACATATGCAAAAACTGGCCGACCTTCTGTCCCCACTATATGTCTTAAAAGTGCCTGTATCACTGGCTGAGTACATCCCCAAGTCCAGCCTGCAATAGGAATAAAATACTCATTTCCCATATTCCCATATGCCCTGTATCCTGTTTATTCATCCTCTCCACAACACACAATCTCCTGCCTTTTCCTCCTTCTCTGTAATACATGGCACCAACAAATCTTCTCCCAATTTCCACTTTTTTCTGAATACCTTAATCTCTATAAAATGTCATAAAAGCATTCACATAAAACAAACCTCATCCCATTTACCAAGTCACCAACAAAACAACACCAACTATACAGGAACATGGTTTCCCCATTTTCCAATTTATAAGGTGGCCACCACTGATTACAATATTTATTCATTTTATCTTTAGTCATCCGATCTTCCCTGAACTTTCTCCATTTTTTTTTTTTTTTTTCAAAATACAAAGCAGTGGGCTACACGGTGAAATTGGGGGTTGGTTTGCCAATACCCGCCTTCACTGACTTTGGGAGAGAGAAGAACTTCTATAACTCCTTGTGTAGGGTGCTGCATGACCCCATATACATTACCATGATCCAAAATGCTAAGTTCTTTCACTGAATTTTTAGGCACATGATTTACCACCTTCTTTCTTCAGCACCTTGTGTTCCCCCTTACTACAGGTAGACCTGACAGTGCTGGTGATTGTGAACAACCAGTAAGATAACTCACTCATGTCCACATTGCCCTATGTTAATTGTAAGTTTGAGTAACAGCAGTACTGACTATCCTGCTCTGGGATAGCTGCAATGGTGTATAGATACTGACATCATTGTAGTTTACTGATGGGGAAATGCATGAAACCAAACCAGATGATCAGAAGTGCATCCTAGTCAGTGTATTGCTAGTTGCTCTTGTTCAGAAAAGGATCTTATCACACACCAAGAGAACTATATTATTCCATCTTAGTGTAGGACAAGTGGGAGGAAAAAAAGTATTCTATATAAATAAATGAATGAGAGTGCTGCAATGGAAATACTTTCACCTGAAAAGGTGCAGGGATGGCTGGCATGAGGTTAGCTTTTCCCGGAGCAGCATTCATGGTGCTGTGCTGTGCTTTTCTAGTAGAATGCAAGGTTTTGGCTACTGCCAAGCAGTGCTTGAACACCACCATGCCTGTCTCTTCAACCCACCCACCCCTGAGGCTATTAGGCTGAGAGTAGGCAAGAGGTTGGGGTGGGACATCACAAGGACAGCTGACTCAAGAGATATTCTATTCTGTATGACCTTGTGCCCAGCAATAAAAGCCAAAAGAAAGCTGGAGGGAGGGAGCGGGGTGGCATTCATTATTAAAGCATTTGTCTTCTGGAGCAACATTACCTGTTTCTGAGGCCCCGCTTCCCAGAAAGCAGCTGATCATCACCTGCTGGTGGGAAGCAGAGAGCAAATATTTTTGTTTTTATTTGCTTCCATATGCAGCCTTTGCTTTTCTTTATTAAATTGCCATAATCTCAGAGATCCATGAGGTTTTATTCTGATTTTAACCTTCTTGCCCCAGTGAGGAGAGGGAGAGCTAGAGCTTATTAGTGAGTGCCTGGTGTCCAACCAAGGTCAACAACCACAGTACTGAATTTCCCTTCAACTGGTGCACGTCTTTCTCACACTGAAGTAGGAGGCATCAGCAGGGCTGTTCTGCACTGCTAGTAAGGCCTGGCATCTGATCAGGCATTTCAGATGGCAGAGCAGAGCATGCATAGGCAGTCATGGTGAAGTAAGCAATGCCATCAGCTTGAAATCATGAGCACCTTTAGTACACTGTGCATCTTTGAAAGCAAAGCCTATTCCTGGTGGTTCCTTTCCAACAATTTCTTAAGTGGAAAAGCATGGTCTTAAAAAATCTGGGGGATGATAGAGGTTCTTTCAGGATGTGGTAATGCACACATGGAAAATTTAAGACAGAGCTGCAAAGTTATGTACCTACGGGACAGCAAAGGCATGAAACAAGCACTGCATCACTCTGTGAAATGCTGCAAGGAGTCTAAACTCTGTTCTGCATTACACTTTGAACAGGTGAAAAGTAGATGTGAAAAGCTGTTCTAATTTATCCTAGAAGACTAGAGAGTGAGAAACCAAGTTCCCTCTTAAGGGTGTAATGATTGGATTCTCAGCGGCCACAATGGTACAATTTACGAACCTGGATTAAGGCCTAGCACCTGCCTCTGAACTCCATCAGCTTGATAAATGCAACACTTAACTAACTTGAATTCTGTTGAATAATGACAGAATCTGGTGCTGACACATATCATATGCATGTGTTGATTTCCTTTTTTGTGTGGTTTTCTGTGAAAAAACCAAAGAAGAACTCTCTTGGTTATTTATTTCCATTTAGACACAAAAAAACCCCCAAACCAGTTTTTGGGGTTCTGTCCATTAATTATAGTTTAAATGTACACAGCTCTGTCAGTCATGTGCCTCCTGCAAGAAATTGCTTCACCCTGGAGAATGTAGAGACACCAGCAGTTCGGAGTGTCTTCCCACTTTGTCTCAAAAAGCACATAAAAGAAGTGGTCAAGCAACTTTGTTTTCATCAAGGCAGGTGGCAGTTTATGCCTGTGGGAATAAACTCAGTGAAAGAAGGCTCCAGATCACCTCCTTTGTGCCTTTGCCTCCCAGTAAGATGCCAAGTGACTGGGGCAGCTTGCTAGAGAGAGCGTGTCTGAACCAGAGCCTGCACAGCAGGCAGAGGCAGCTGCTCCAAACTGGCTTCAGCAAACTCCTTGATCTCAGATAGAATGACCTTTTATTTTTTTTGTGTGCGTGTGTGTAGAAAGGGGAAGACAGAGAAATGGAGAAGAAAAACCACTATTTTTACAAGGAAAACAAAAGAATGTTCAAACAACTTTTCAGCTGTCTAACTAATTTTAATGTGGCTGGTCTGCTTCTCCTGACTAAATGTCCATGCTTACATAAATGCAGAATGACTTGGTAGAAATAGAATAATCTATTCCTTGTCCTCACAGAGCCATCAAAAATAGCTTTGCTTTTTCTTTCTCAAGTTTGCATCTCTAGTATTTAGGAAAAAAAATTATTCAAAGGAACCACAATTTGATTTTAGTTAACCTTAGCTCTGTGTGTGGTAGAAAACAGGTTATCTGCTTATGTTTGCTAAATCTCAAATTTTAACTCACAAAAATTATTGTCTCACAGGTAGCAAATGGAACTTCTTTTCTCCACTAGGAGAAATCATTTAAGCATATATTGTGTATTTAAGAGCTCTGGAGTATATCAAACCTGATTTATCGTAGGTTTGTATTTTGTGGCTAGTTGATGCTAGTTGTGGTAGGGAGACCAGGAAGGTTCAAACTCTGCTTGAAGCCTTTGCTGCATTTTAAGCTTTTAAAAAGTGGCTTCGCTCCTACACAGTTTAAAATATCCTCTGGATGCACACCTATGAAAAAACACAGAGGAACACTGAATCCATTTACCCAGTGTTAGTGCTGTCCCAAAGAACCACAAGGTCATGGATAAATTTGAAAATTGCCTGGCAAAAATAATGTTCCTCTCTCTTCTGGTCCTCACATTGCACAGCAGACAGTAGCCATGGCATTCCATCAGTCAGGCAAATGCATAATCACTGAGATTAAACTGTGATCCTTTGTGGGACATGGTTCTGCAGAGGAGTTTGTATTCAGAAGGCAGCAAGTGAAAATCAATCCTGCATTGTCCAACATCAAACAAAGCTTTCCTCTCAGAAGCTGCAGGGTTAAGCTGAGGCCAGGGCATGGATATTTTATCCTTTTGCAATTTGGTATCTGCTGTCAAATTACCTGCACTTGACCAAAACCACATTTCATTCAAAGACCATTGAAGCTGATAGCAGGCTTCCCCTTGGCTTTGGTCTGCCTTACACAAAAGGCCTTACAAAGGAAACATAAGGAGCTCATGAACTAAAATTGCAAAGTGATGCAGCAGACAAGGCACCAGGTGTACATGAGCATTTGTGCTCTCTGTGATCCACAGTAATTCACAGCAGTCACATTCCCTTGTGTTTGCTTTATGTTTAAAGTAATTGTAGGTAACGACAGACATTTGCTTTTGCAATGGCAGCAGCTGATAAAATATGACGGCATTTTAAGATTTGTTGTGTGAAACACATTGACTGAAATGAAAACAGCAGTATCTCACTGGTTTGGGAATAGTGTTGCACTTATTTTTAGCAGTTTAGGATTGTGTGATGCTTTTGTTTTGTTTTGGTTTTGCTTATATTAACAAAAGTCAGAATACGGATTCCAGGAAAGGGTTTTTGCTACAATATGTGTATTAGTAGAAGGGCAAATGCTTCAACGTGCAGTGAGTGCAATGCAGTATGTTTAAGAATGGTCAGTGTCTCCAGTCACTGTGTCTCAAAGCATGAGTATGATGTCAATTATTTTGGAAGAATGTGCACTACTATAATGGGGTGTCTGCATTGACATGATCCATAACAGCTCTTCCAGGATCACTCTTACTTGCTTCACACCTATTCCACATGAGGGTCTGGGACTTTGTTTCGTCTTTGTTTCACCACAAAGCTGGAAATTATGTACTGTTATTCAGCAGAGAAGTTTTTAAAAAATTAAGCCATTATGAGACTGTGCATTTTTCACCTCATTGTTATGTGAAGAGAGAGAATAACTTTGAAATAAATCCCGGAATACACTATTGTTATTTTATTTTTTTTTTTGTGAACCAAAACCAGGAGATTCTGGAGGCTCTTAACCCAAAAAAATCTGTGTGTCAGCAGTTATCACATAAAGTTTCAGTATATCTGAGTTATAAACTAAATGTACATTAAGATCGTTTTAATTGTGTATCATGAGCTTAAAGTCAGTTTTTAGTTCTTACAATAGCCAAAGTCATTGCATACATAGACACAGTGGATGTAACAGGAATAAAAATCCTAAGCTGTGTTAACATGCCATGTCTCTAGATCCCCTTTTCCACAGTGTTTGCATGCCTGTACAGACTGCCTGTAGAGGCCCAGAGAAGCTGACTTCAGTTGTTCCATGGATTGTGGTGGTGCATCCTCCCACCAAATCTGGGCTGCCCTATGATCTGAGAAACACTCAATAGGCCTCAGCCTTAATGAACAGCATTTGGCCTTGGCCCCTCTTCAGCTTATCAGAAATACTGTCTGTTCCCAGGAACTAACAGGTGTCTAGTGAGCATCTGCTTTTTAACAAACAGCCTTGGAAACTTATTTTCTTGAATAACAACTGAAGCGGGACAATGTTTTTATTTTTGAACTTTCAAACCAAGATACCAACTCGAATTGTGACAAGGATGGTAAATTACTATGACTAAAGCCCAGTCTCTAATCATCCTGTAAACATCAGTCCAAGGTGGGATCCTTGTGAGCTCTTGAATCCCAGAAGATAAGGGACTAATGTGTATGTCTCAAACACCGATAACTGGATGGCTGTGGAGCCAAAACAAGAATTGTTGATAATAACAGACAAGAACTGTTGGTAATAACCAAGGACTATTGTTATTAACATGCCATGAGAAAGATCAAGATTTGGCTGAGCAGCGGGGCCAGGCTGTCTATAAAAAGGTATCCCACCAAGCCCAGGCAGTGCCTCCAGGACCCCGGACATCACATCGGCTGGATGAACATGGCTGGATCGACACTGAAACCAGGATTGACATCCCATCAGCTGGATCAGCGCTGGAACCAGAACTCAGAACTGGTAATTGATTTTTCCTCTCTTTTTCTCTCTTTTCTCCTATTTTTCTTTCTTACATTCTCTCCTTTTCTGTTTTTTCTCCTCTTTCTCTCCTCTCCTCTTTCTC
>VZRE01009675.1:0-11302 GCA_013396775.1 Cephalopterus ornatus
ATAATAATAATAATATATATAAATATAATATATATATAAAATATATAAAAATACAATAGCATTAATCTCGTCATCCCTGACTGATCACTCTCACTGGAAAATAATTATGTTACACAGTGTCTTTGTGAAAATGTAACTGGAATCTTGCTAGAAAAGAGAAAATAATTTTCTTCACAAAAACAGGCATCTATGTTCATTATGCAAAAGCCCCTAAATGACTTCATCTGGCATTTACATCTGATTTTGGTCCCTTAAAAAGGTCTTTCAAAAACTACACCCTGCAGTACACCTAGTGTTGCTGGTTTCTTACATTTCACATTATTTGTACACACTCTTTCACATTCTCACACTTGAGCCTGTCATTTCCACTGAACAATCAGTCAGTGAGCATGCACTTTTCTCACAACTCTTTGAAGAGCCTCACCACTGGCAGCAGAATTTCGGCTGCAATTTCTTTCAGTAGAATGAAAGGTGGCAATTCAGATTTAGCAATCTTTTTATCCATCCAAAAACTAAACAAACACATACACATCATCATTTTAACCATATATCCCTTTGCACTATAGAATTACTAATTGCAGAAAGAAGTAAACAAGAACCTTGACCTACAAGATTTGAGTATTTTGCAGTAAGATGTCTGCTATGTCCCAGCACTCCTAAAACTGAGAACCAGAAAGATGACTTTACAGAGATAATGCGTAAATCAGAAGGGATATACGTTTAGGTGACACTTTTTAACATTGATTTAGCATGAATGCACTTTGTTTCAAATCAAAATGGCACACAGTGTAGCCAGTCGGTGGAACAAAGGAAAAATACTGTAGTATTTGGATGTTGCACACAACAGTGGAGGTTTAAACAATAAAAGTCTTTGATGACCAGGTATTTCCTATTGCAGAGACAGTCAAGGTTATGGAAACTGCATTATTTCAGCAGGTTCTCTAAAAAAAAAGAGGGGCAAGGGGGAAGATACATTCATGAAGTAGATGAATTAATAAAGTCTAGGTTTGTGTTTCTTTCTGCCACCACTCCAGAACACTTAGCTTTCCTCCACCACACCCATTCTGATAGCTAGAAAAGGCAAGAGGCATCACAGGCAGCTTCTGGCCCCAAGTTAGGCTCCTGTCAACTAGCTGGTGACATACCAACACATGGTATGTAACAGTAGCTTCGATCCTACAGGAATGAGGAAATCACAGATCTTGTTTTCCTGAAAAAGCAAAACTAATAGGAAACCTTTATTAAATAGCTTCTATAGCAGAGCAAGGATGCTATTGAGCAGCTACCCCACATTCCTTATTGATCCAGAGCACATTCCTACATGGCTAACACGCACAGCTACACAGGCACTCAGAGGAAAGAATGACTACCAAAGGTTCTTTGAATGTTGTGGCTATCTCTTTCACTTCATTAACACTAGCTGCATATGACCATATCATATGGACAGATTTCCAGTCAGCCATGAAAATGGTGATTCAGGTCATAATGCCTAATGTTGAAGAATGTACTACGTCAAATAATTCAGTGCTGCTGGTATCTATTAAAAGACATCCTACAAATAATTACAGAATGAAAGATGTAAAATTGTAAAGCTTACACAATAGTTTATATAGTTATCTATACCTTTCTGAAGTCTGTACATAAAGGCTAAAGGGACAAGGTATCCCTATACTCCAGCAAACTAAATTTTAACATTGAAATGCCAAAATAGTTTAAATTAGCCAGCTTGCAATCAAGTAGCCATTCAATTGGACACGCTACATACCAATTTACCCTGAATTCCAGCAAAATGAAAGTAATACAGCTACAAAGATCATTCCATCTAAAGTGGAAAAAAAATGTCTTCAGACACATATGTCAAGACAACTCTACAGAAAGTAGGGCAACATTTAGCCCTTCATAGACAAGGCTTAATTAATCTATCTAAAAACTCAAGAAACATACTAGAGAAATAGACATATAGGTCTATGTTACATATATATCTATAAAAACGTACCTATCTTTCTAGCTGTAAAATTATATGCCACTTTTAATGCTATTCTTATCACAGATTATGAACTTCAATACAATACCCGCTTTTGTAGCCTTCAACAATATGATACTAACAAAAAAATGACTACAGCATAACACAAGTATTGCATACTTCTTCACTGGGACAATGACTCATGTGAAAAGACCAAAATGGGACAGCCATCCAGAGCTGTGGAATTGTTTTTGCTTGGCCAACTAGCATTAATGGCCAAGCGACCCTGGATGTTCATACAGACAGGGAAATTAGATGCTGGAAAGCAGTGCCATGGAAAGGGACCTGGGAGTCCTGGTTGATGGCAAGTGGAATATGAGTCAGCAGAGCCCTGGCAGCCAGGAGGGCCAACCATGTCCTGGGGGGCATCAGGCAAAGCATCACCAGCCAGTCGAGGGAGGTGCCCTGCTCTGCTCTGCACTGGCACGGCCTCACCTTGAATGTTGTGTGCAGGTTGGGACACCCCAATATAGGAAAGATATTAAGGTCTTAGAGAGTGTCCAAAGGAGGACAAGGAAGACGGCGAAGGTTCTTGAGGGGAAGCCGTATGAGGAGCGGCTGAGGCCACTTGGTCTGTACAGCCTGGAGAAGAGACTGAGAGGAGACCTCATTGCAGTTTACCACTTCCTCATGAGAGGAAGAGAAGTGGAAGGCACTGATCCCTTCTCTGTGGTGATCAGTGACAGGACTGAGGGAATGGCCTGAGGTTGTAACACGGGAGGTTTAGGTTGGATATTTGAATGAGGTTCTTTACTCAGAGGGTGGCTGTGTGATGGAACTGACTCCCCAGGAAAGTGGTCACAGCACCAAGCCTGACAGAGTTCAAGAAGTATTTTGGACACACAGCTCTCGGGCACTCTTGTGGTGACTCCTGGTGTGACTCTTTTGGATGATGCTGTGCAGGGCTAAGGGTTGGACTCAATGATCCCCTGTGCATCCCTTCCAACTGAGCATAATCTGTGATTAATAAGCACTTCCAAGAATACTTACACTTGAGCACTTAGGGAATTTTTTTGACTTCTTTTTTGTTCCGTTTACAGTTCTTCAGTTTGGGCATGAATTTACTTGATAGTTGCTACAGATTTCTAAAGATAATGAACTGCAGGGTCTTAAAAGTTAGACTCTTTTCTTAACTACCTGATTAGGATTCAAAGTGAACCAAAATTCTGGACCTTTTTATTTTTGTTTTGTTTAATAGTAGACAATATTAAAAGTGAGATTTTGTAACCCATAAGATTAACAATGAAGCCTTCAATCTGTATCATAAACATGGTGGAATATAATTCAATATTTTTTGTGAAAGAGTAAACAGTCGGAGAGGAGTGCTTAAGAAAGATGCCAGGTAAAACTAATTTCTGTAAAGCCAAATAATTATTCTGTAATGCACTTAGTACAAAGGTAAACCACATCAATAGCAAAAAAAAAAAAATCCTCTTCCTTTCCTTGGTGAAAGATAATTGGCTTATAGGAGGATACCTAGGCAAACATGACAACAACAAGTCCATGGGCCCTGGTGGGATGCATCCATGAGTGCTGAGGGAGTTGACAGACATCACAGAGGAGCCACTCATGGACATCTTTGAGAGGTATATGAGGACTGGAAGACAGCAAACGTCTTCAATACACTGGTATTCAAGATGAGAAGGCAATCAGGAGTAGCCAGCATGGATTCACTGAAGAGAAATGATGCTTGACCAATCTGATTGCCTTCAATGATGAAACAGCTACCTGGGCAGATGAGGGGAGAGCAGTGGATTTTGTCCATCTCAACTACAACAAGGCCTTTGACACTCTCTCCCAACATCCTCATAGGCAAACTCAGGAAGTGTGGAATGGATGAGTGGACAGTGAGGTGGATTGAGAACTGGCTGAACAGCAGATCCCAGAGGGTCATAATCAGTGGCACTGGGTCTAGCTGGAGACTTGTCACGAGGGATGTCCCCCTACTAGACCCAGTATTGTTTAACTTCTCCATCAGTGACTTGGATGAAGATAGTGATACCTCCTCAGCAAGTTCACTGATGACACAAAGCTGGGAGGAGTGGCCCATATCCCAGAAGGCTGTGCAGCCCTTCAGAAGGACATCAACACATTGGAGACATGGGCAGATTGTCTGAATTCCACAAAGGCAAATGTACCTGGGACAGAATAACCCCCAGCATCAGTACAGGCAAAGTGTCAACCTGCTGGGAAGCAGCTGTGCTGAGAAGGAGCTCCTAATGCCCCCCAGGATACCAGTGGCCTTCTTGGCCACAAGGGCGGGCTCATGGACATCTTGTTGTCCACCAGGGCATTAGGAAAAGCACTGCCAGCAGGCCAGAGTGGGTGATCCTGCCCCTTTACTCAGCCCTGGTGAGGCCACATCTGGAGCGCTGTGTCCACTTCTGGGCTCCTCAATACAAGAGGAACGTGGAGCTCCTGGAGCAGATCCAGCAGAGGACCACAGAGATGATTAGGGAACTGGAGCATCTTTCTTATGCTGACAGTTATTCAGCCTTGAGAAGAGAGAACAGAGAGGACCTCATCAATGTGTATAATACGCTTGAGCAGCGAGGTTGGGTCAGATGACCCACTGTGGTCCCTCCCAACCTTACCCATTCTCTGATTCATTGATTTCAGGTGGAATTCTGCGAAATTCAAGAAAACTACAAGCATAAAGCATTGAACAAACACAGAATATTTCCAGTTTAATGATTATTATATTTTACTAAGCTAGTATGGGATTGTAACAATACAGAAATACTTTCTTCTATATACACAAATGGCTTAAATTCATTCATCATTCATGGAAAGTATGCAGCCCATGACTCTGAATCATATTTCATTATTAATTGCAAAGCAATACAACATGTACATACTATTTGTTACTAACCAAATGTAAAAAAAAAACGGTAGTAAACTCTGTATCAAACTCTGTATCAACACTCTTTGAAAATTAACTCTGATAATTCTGAACTTCACAAAAATAGAAAACTTCACATATTTTTAAAAAGAGATGCTTAAACTTAAGTCCTAAAGCCTGTATTTTTTGTGTGCGTTAGTACAGATTTTGAAAGATGGATAGTGTTTAATAGCTTAGACAAAAGCCATAGCAATCCTTGCCTGTGATAAGAAGACTTTATAAAAGAAAGGACCTGACAGAAAGCATTGGCTGACACAAAGTCTTTCTACCAATTTCAGTAGGATTTGGAGTTAGGCACCACCAGAACACGTTACTTCCCAAGCAACTTCAATTTTTCCTGACTTTAAAAGAGATTCCATAATTAGAAAATGACTATTTACAGTGTGCTAATACTGGTAATGACCCCTTTGGAGCCTGGGAGCAGCAAAAAAACCCAGCTTTCTCTGGCTTTACCCTATAATATACTTACTATCCATCAACTGTCAGATCCATCTATGCGCAGATTAAAGACATTTTACATCATGGCTCTATCCCTCAGAGGGTGGGAGAGAAAATCTTTCTTATAGGTTAAACACATAAACAAAAAAACAACAAATAATCCTATTTTCTTAACATTTATTCTTTGGCATACTCAGAGACAGAAATTACACATTCAAAGTTAAAACCACTTAAACCAAAATGAAATCCCTACACAAACACCTTTCTTTAAGCAATGCTGCATTGGTTTTGCATGTAAGTGTTCTACATCAACTTAAGCTAACAACTAGTAGGGTCTATCAAATGAAGTGCATCCACAAAAATTAGGGGTTAACATGATTTACTTACGTTGCTTGTAAAATTATACATATAAGTAATTGGTACAACTCAGTAGATTCATATCCTTTATCCACAGGGCTTAGAAAAGAATGAATGCAATATTAAGAAACCCTATCCACAGATCTAGAAAGTACATTAAATTTAGTATTGACTTTCTTAAGAAAATGAGCTTAGATCTTGAAACAATGACTTGTTTCAACAAATTAAAGACAGCCATTATTAGAGAAAGACAGATATAAACCCCACAGCAGTTATGTATTCATTTTTTCCTTACTTCAACCAACAATGTGTCATTGCCCACAAGGAATAAAAAGCACCTAAACCCCACAAGGATTTCACCTGAATGAACATGATGCCATACTGGCTTATTACTAAGCACTGTGCAGTATTTTATGAATCTATTTTGTTTTACAAATTCTGTATTCTGTTTGCTCATGCCACCTCACCACAATCTAGTCAAAGCCACTGATCTGCAACATACAAGACACAAAGGTGTTCCCCATAAATGTGAGCGCACAGGACCTCTAAAAAACCAGTCTAACCGTACCAACCTTCAGGGTGTGTACAATATATAAGCAATCTCTCTTGCACGGCTTTCTGTGAAAAAGAAGACTTATGTTATTGCTCCTGAATCACTATTGCCAGTGGTGCTCGTATTCTTTAGTGAAGGAAGGACAATTACACCTGCAATTACATGTATGGCAAGAAAGTGTTCTTTCCTATATAAAAATACAAAAAGAAAACCCACAAAATAATTACAAGTGATAATTTGTTGCTATAGTTTCAAAACAGCAAACAAAGATGACAATGAAGTGACAAGAACAGGCAGACAATTGTAACTGACAGATATAAGAATATCCCATGGAACACAGCCACTGGCAATATTGTCTCTAATACACTAAGGCAATTTATGGGCACAAGGACTTAGATAGTACAAAACAATTTGCTGCTGTTGAAATTCTGCGATAACAGCCTTCATGGTATCACCACAAAATTGGTTTACATTGTGACCCATCGGGAAAACACATTTTCTTTAATGCAGACAAAAACAAACTCCGAATGAAACTTTCTATGATGTCTTGATTCTTAAATTAAAACAAAAAAATCAACTTGACTTAAAGAAAGTGTTAAATAGTAGCAAAGGCTAATTATACCATACTAACTTCCTTTTGTCTAGCATAAAAGGACATTTTCTTACTTTGCCTGGCTGAGTATAATAGCCTATGAATTATGAGATCAAAGCTGCAAACTGTATGTTTTCTAAAGTAAGAGTTTCCTTCACCAAGTTTTACACTTACTACAGCTGAAAGAGCTGTGTGAAGGGATCAGCACTAAACCCAAAGGACAGGCTGTGCACAGCAAGAAAGAGAGCAACTCCCTCGTGCTTTTTGCAGGTCACTACCAAGGACCATGTTAGCAGATCCACACCAGACCCTTAACAGGCAGCTCTGCTGCTACCAGTAATTAGCTTGGACAGCTCTGGCTCCAAGAGTAGCAGCAAGGCTACACCATAATGAGCTCAGCTGGGATTAGCAGGACAGGGCAGGGAACCAAGAGAGCTGAGGCATTCTGCATTGCGTATGTATCACAGAGATCAAACAAGGATGGCTGGCTAGGTTATCCCCTCACCACCTCATTCCAAAAATGAAGCACGGCAGTGTGTAAAATACAGGCTAATGAAGAGCGACACCTCCAACAGATGAGAGCCACACTAATTAACACAATCCCTAGATCATGGAATACAGTTTCTGTTAGTGCTAGCAAACTTGTAACTTGTCACTGATTTAAGGGGTAGGGGGGAGGGGGGGATAGGGGAGAAGGAAAAAAAAAAAGAGCTGATGTTTTCCTTTTCTGCTTTTGGTAGAGGGTGTTTTTGTCTTGAAATTTTTGCAAAGAATTCCTCTTATATGGTCTGCAAAGTACTATCTCCAGAAAAAAAACCCAGTATTTTTCTTTACTTAAACAGCTTTTAAGAATCAAACTTACTTTTCAATCAATAGCTTTTTGTGTTCCCTTTTGAAAAATGCCAGTTCATTCCACACCACATCAGGATCCTCTTGACAAAGCTGAGAGGAGTCTGCATGCTGGTATCTGCTTTTACTATTTTCAAGCCTGTTCGTGAAAAAAAAACCAGGTTGTTTGTTTTCAAATACCTACATGTTTTGCTTTCAGAGAATACAAATTTTCAAGCACAGCATCTACTGAATCTACATTTTGTATGAAGTATACGTTTTATGAAGCACAAAACCTTAACCGTGGTAATGCAGAGAAGTCCAATAGCATAGTTTCAGACAGATGTTGTGCTAGTATCACCCACATTCTATAAACATTACTTAAAATAATAGTATGAGAATGCAGAAGTTGAAACCATCACATAATCTCTTGAAAAAAAATGGAGAGCCACCAGCTCCCCTAATGCCCTGGGAAACCAATCTGGAAGTTGCACTAATGCCTACCCTAAATCAAAGTATTGTTCTACAGATCAATGGAAAACTGTCTATGGACAAGATGATGTATAAGGAAAAATCATACTGAATTTAAAAGCACAGAAAAATAAATTTAAAATATTTAACAGTTTTTCTGTAATTAAAACATTTTATGTATTTCAATAATGCAAAAGATAAAAATTGTATTAAAATCTCTTTGTGAAATCAATTTAAATTAAATTGCAATCTGAATTCCTAATGGGCATAGAATAAAGTCTTAGAGAATGCAATAACCTCCTAAGGACCCCATCATCTTTGCAGTCACGTACATCAGTGCAAGTTGTACGTACACTGACAGGTGGATTAGGTCCCATCAGCTGCCATCTCGATAACAGATACTAATCTATGATGAGTAAGGAGAATGGGGTCCTCCATCACTTACAAAGGATCAGAAGTGCCACATAAGGACCTGATACTGAGCTCTTAATGCACAATTTACATTACACCAGCACTATATAGCCTTCTGAGATACCAAAATAACAGTCTTATTGTTACACTGTTTTTATTTGTGACTTGGCTACTTTCCTTTGTTTGAGCGTACTAAAAAAGAAAAACAAACCTCTTTTAGTGTGGCTTCATACAATTCTATTATGATGACAACAATTAAAAAACTCTGCTATTTTCCATTTATCTTAAATATATTGAAAAACAAGATGAATGAAGATTTATCATTACATTTTACACAATACCTACTTTTCCCAAATACATTCCTGTCATATCACAAGTCGGTCTTATTCATTTTAAACAGAAACAGAAGTAACTTTTGTCTCTCTTTCCTGTTCTTTCTTATTTATCTTTTAAGAAACTATCAGAACCATAATACTCAGTGCTTCACTGTATATCAAGTTTGATTTTATTGTCTTTATCTAGGTTGAATTTTTTTATCTTTTAAATCTTGGTCTCTCAGTGGACCATGAATGCGTATTTAGCTATAGACACAGAATTAAATAATTTCATTGAATGTAGTAACCATGATCCTGTAGTCACTTCCAAATTGCACTGAATTTACAACAACAAGCTAGAGGAAAAAATCATCCATGTTTTTCCTAAATAAGAAGCACCTTTTCATTATAATTTAAACAAATTTATTTGTAATCATGCTTGGAGTTTTCAAAAAATCCTTCTGTGCTATCATCATCGGTGTAGCAGTTTTGTATTTTACCATTATTTTCATCCACACTCTTTTTGACTTTTTAAAAGACAAACCGTTCTTAAGTAAATGCCATAGTGTTTTGAAGCAATGCAAATCTACTCGTACAGGCCAGAGCATTACTTATATATGAGGGAGAGTTTATCAGTAGGACTCTGAACAGCTACTAGTTTTGCAGCATTTTCATGTTCAGAAAGCATTAGAAAGTTTGTGTCAAGATTAGTCATTATTGTTCTAATTGCAAGAAGAATTATTTTTAATGAGTAAAATGCATATGCATTTAGTGAGCTGTGAGTGCATGCTGAAGTACTGCTAAAGCTACAAGGAAATAACTTCTTTGAAACAGGTCCCAAAAAACAGGAGTGTTTGATAACTGAACTGAAATGTTTTCATCACTTCAAATGCATTTGATTACCAAAAATTCTAACTGTCTGCTAAGGACTTAAAAAAAAATAAAGTTCTGCATAAAATTTTCACTGTTCTGTATAGAATTTAAGGGAGAATTATACTTAGAATGTTCATCATATAAATTTTTATATAGTAGAGTCTTTCCTCTTTCCATTAACAAAGCTCTTTACTGCAATTTTTAAATAATTTAACAGATAAAACCAGCCTGCTTTCATGCACATATTATCTTTTCCCCCTGTTAGGAAGGAGATTTCAGGATTGGATTCAGTTAAAATTTGAACCACTAAATGTTAGAGAGGCTGTTATTTCTATATTTTTAATGAATAAAACTATTTTTTAAAACTATTTGAAACATAATCAGCAACTGTTGTATTAGGGAAAATTAAAAACAGACACAGTCAACAAAATAATTGACTGGGAATTACACAAACATAAGTAAGCAGTCCCAGCAGACCTTCACTCAGTACTCAGGCTCACAATGAGATCCTAAATAAAATAAGTCAAGGTGTCTGCTTGATGCATTTCCTCCTGGTTTCAACTGCAATTCTTCTCAGATAAGTGATGTATTCTGCTTTAACTAGGGATAAACTCTTGATCATAGTCATAACAGCTTCTTTCAAATCAAATTCTCTTTTCAATACCTGTGTAATACTTCTGTTCAGATTTCTTGTGTAAGGGAAATGTTTTTAATGAGCTATGTAACTTACCTGGTATCACCCTCTTCCCACTGCTTCAATTGCTCTTTTAGTGCACTGTAGTTGGTCTGTAACATCTGCAGCCTTTCTTTGTGTTTTTCATAGGCTGCTCTTAGCTCATCAGTTTCTCGAGTCTGTATGAAACCAGAAAAATTGAATTAAGAGTTGGTCAAAATGTAAGAGACTGTCACACAAACCACATGAAACAGAAGTTCTCTTTTAGCAATTATTAAGCAAGTTAGAAATATAAATAGAAAGATAAGGAATTACAGTCTTTGAGATCAAAGTTTTCTTATTACTACTTTGCAAAATTTTGCTAATTTGGCAAAATTAACTTAAATACTTTTTTCATGCTGCTGAGAAATTTAAAAAATTTATTTCCAAAATGTCAGCTTTCACCTTGTGAATACATTGGTCTAATACATCTAAAAATACATAGACTGAAAAAAGGATTGTTGGCACCATCTTTTGTTTTCAAACTACCTTTTTTTTTCCCTAATGGAAAACTGACTTTTGTATTTTCAAGGGAAATACTGGAATCCTAAAATTTAAAGGCTTCAGTATTTCTTCATATATTGTTTCTGTATATATACATAAACCTGTAACTCCCAGATTTTGTTTTCTAGTAATGCAGCAAACAAGAAATAAAACCAATTTTTACAATAGCTTTTGTATAATCAAAACCATACAAAAAATGTACAGAACAAAAATTACAATACACCTCGATTTATATTACAGGATAACATTATCTAAGTTTAAAAGAAGATTTTCCCAAATGACAGTACAGTGCTGTGGGGGAAAAAAAAAAAAAAAGAAGAACTC
>VZRE01009678.1:0-29013 GCA_013396775.1 Cephalopterus ornatus
CAGCCTGTAGCATTGCAGGGGGTTCTTATTAGGTTAAAAAAATTAAAAATTGAAAATGCCAGTTATCACTGGAATGCAATATTTACTAATTATCCCCAGTAGTCTGTATGAATGGAGAACTGCTTACTTAGTCATAAAAAATACAGTGTGGTGTTTTCTGTTATGGCAACACTCATATTTGCATTCTAAAAGGCTGTATCATCATTTTAGGTCTCTGTTTTCTGAAGAATACTTATTATTTTGGAGTGTCACATTATTTTGGATAAGGACTGGGAAAAATTATTCCCTAAAACACCAGAACAGTACTGTATTATGAGGTTGGAAGAAAGAATTTTGCCTCTCCCCCTCTCTGCTCTCCCATTGGGGGTGCTTCCAACAACAGGAGCATGTAAAGTCTGAAGTTGTCTGACTCTAGCAGAACAATTTCAAAAGCAAGAAGGTCACTTGTTCATATCCCATTTCCAACCTTTTAGAATAGAATAGAACAGAATAGAATCAGCTGGGTTGGAAAGGACCTCTGAGATCATCAAGTCCAACTCCTGATCCAACACTGCCATGGTTACTAGACCATGGCACTAAGTGCCACATCCAGTCTCATCTTAAAAACCTCCAGGGACGGAGAATCCACCACTTCCCTGGGCAGCCCATTCTGATGCCTGATTACTCTCTCTGTAAAGAATTTCTTCCTAATATCCAACCTAAACCTCCCCTAGCACAGCATAAGACCATGCCCTCTTGTCTTGCTCATAGTTGCATGAGAGAAGAGACCAACCCCCACCTGGCTACAACCTCCTTTCAGGGAGCTGTAGAGAGTGATGAGGTCTCCCCTGAGCCTCCTCTTCTCCAAGCTAAACAACCCCAGCTTCCTCAGCCTCTCCTCATAGGACTTGTGTTCGAGTCCCTTCACCAGCCTGGTTACTCTTCTCTTGACCTGCTCCAGCACCTCAATATCCTTCCTGAACTGAGGGGCCCAGAACTGGACACAGTACTCCAGGTGTGGCCTCACCAGCGCTGAGTACAGGGGAAGAATCATTTCCCTGGTCCTGCTGGCCACACTGTTCCTGATCCAGGCCAGGATGCCATTGGCCTTCTCGGCCACCTGGGCACACTGCTGGCTCATGTTCAGCTTCCTGTCGATCCAAACTCCCAGGTCCCTTTCTGCCTGGCTGCTCTCCAGCCACTCTGTGCCCAGGCTGTAGCACTGCAGGGGGTTGTTGTGGCCAAAGTGCAGGGCCCGGCACTTGGCCTTGTTGAACCTCATCCTGTTGGAATCAGACCATCCCTCCAGCTTGTCCAGGTCCCTCTGCAGAGCCCTCCTGCCTTCCAGCTGATCGACACTTCCCCCCAGCTTGGTGTCATCTGCAAATTTGCTAATGGTACACTCAATCCCCTCATCCAGATCATCAATAAAGATATTAAACAGGACTGGGCCCAACACTGATCCCTGGAGGACACCACTAGTGACTGGCTGCCAGCTGGATGCAGCCCCGTTCACCACCACTCTCTGGGCCCAGCCATCAGCCAGTTCCTAACCCCGCACAAAGTGCCCCTGTCCAAGGCATGGGCTGCCAGCTTTTTCAGGAATATGCTGTGGGAGACGGTGTCAAAGGCTTTGCTGAAGTCCAGATAGACCACATCCACAGCCTTCCCCTCATCCTCCCGGCAAAGATCTGCCTGCCTTTGCCCTGTGTGAGGAATGAACTCACGACCTTCAGATTATGAGATTATTTTCAGACATCAGTGATCTAACCCAAAGACTCTGCAGAAAGGCAAAGACATTTATTTCTTGTGCTATAAGCTCCTTATGATATGTGATATGCTGCCAAGTGTTTCACTTTTAAAATCAGTGGGGGTTTCCAAATAACAGAGGATTGACAAAAAAAAAGACCAACTGCAAGTAAAAACTCCAGTTGATGCAGTGTCTGCAATCACCTTACTCTATTTTTTGTCTCATTGTCATGACTTAAAATACCAGGAAGAATACGGACACTAGGGTGAAAATTTAAAAATGGAGAAAACATAATGGAAGAGAAGAAAAATAGCAATTCAGGAAATACAGCCATGGGGTTGATAGATCACCTCAATCCAAAATTCTGATTTTGTTGTGTTTTCTTCTCTCTTTTTTCCACTTCAACCCTGAAGGTTTTCTCTACTAAGAAAAAATCTCCAGTGGTGTAAAGCATCTGTAAGTGTTTCAATGTCACACCTTCACTTCCTCCTTTCTTACCTTCAGCTTAATGAAGTCCCCTGAGCTATTAGCAATGCCAGGTCTACCAGGTTAAAGGCCCTCTGGGAAACTCAGCTATGAAGACACTGGTCTTTTCCAGTCATCAAACTTCTATGAAGAGAAGTGGCCTGGTAGAATCTGCCACTGCCACATCTACTGTCAGGTGCTCCACAGCTGGCTCCAAACTGTAGTCTTTCTGTGTCCTCATTTCCAGCAGGACAGCTGAGACAGCTCCTAGAGTCTTTACCTGTTGCTGCTACAGTTTGAATGGGAAGGGTACAAAGTGTATGAACAGGAGCAAAGGCAATGAGGAGAGACAACGCAGTGTGTATGCTGGAAATGTGCTGACACAGACATCAAAGCCAACAGGCTTAACCCAGTCACCACACAGGCCAGCACAAATGCTACTTTTCTCACTTGCAAAGAACCAGACTGGATCTGTTCCTTGTGCTCCTACTCTTCCATGACTACCACCTATGAAGGATCCCAGAAGAGAAATCTAGTCCCATGGCTGTCTAGATCGGGCTTTGCAGTGTCTGACAGCTGTGTTACTGATTGTATCAGTGCTGTCCTTCACAAGTATTATTCCAGTTCAAAAAGAGAATGACAGAAAGTCCTTAACCATGATTGTTGCTACACCAGTAACACGCTAAACACAACATCAGACATTAGCATAAGCTCATCCATAATGACCATAATTTCCAGCAGAGTATGCAGTCTGACTTCTTTCAAATAAACAGACACATTTTAATGAGGAGAAGACCAGTGGCTTGAGGGAGGGACAAGGCAAAATTTGACATTTTTATAAACATGGGTGCCTCTGTAGTTTATAAATCCAAATGATAATGCTTATATTATGTGCCAATCAGTTTGCAACCTTAAAATGCTGGAAGCCAGCTGATATATGACAATATTTCTTCACACCAAACAAATAACACTCTGGATTCTGATTCAAGAAAAGAAAAATTGTTCTCAATGTTTTTAAGGCATTAAATTCTAATGTTGCATTTTTAAATAGACACCTGAGTAAAACTAGTCTGAAGGACAGTCTGGGGATCCAAATTTGTGTTGATTAAAATCTGCGTACACTTTTTCTCTCTGCTGCTGTCATGTAGATCAAATTTACCATTTAAATTGAATTTCCTGATCTGAAATTACAGTACTATTTACACTGAAGAAACAGGATTGTCTTGAAGACATTTGCTGTATTTACTTGTGTGCAATTGAAAATGCTTTTAGGAACTACAGGAAATGCACTCCGGGTTTAAATGGAAACATCTTTGCTCCTACTGTTACCTTGTAAATCAAAAAGAACTCAATAAAGACTATATTAAAACAGTAAAAAGTGAGATTATTAGTTGATGAATGGGTATCAAACTGTAATTTCTCACTCAGCTATTGTTAAAACTCCTTTTGAAACTAGCAATAAAAATTATAATCCAGACTCTCTGTCTACAATTCCATGTGATATCAACAGCGATGAAGTTCAGAAAAAACTGGCTTTAACTGCTTCTCTTCTTACCTCTCCCAAAGTAACATAAAATGGATTGCCAATGAAAGGAGGGTGACTAATGGTTACATAGCTTCACAAAAGCTAACACCTGAAAGAAATGAACTCCTGCAACCTTGCAGTAGCTCAGACAACTTATCTGAAACAGGCTTGTATATTCACAAAGACTTCACACAACATCTGTAGTAGGGAACAGCTCTAGCAAAATGAGAATAAAGATCCCAATTTTGTGCTTATGACATGTTACACAAAGGATATTTGCTGAGAGGGCCAGTTCTATCATAAAACTAATGAATTTAAACCAGAAGAGGAGTTTAATATTCTTTTTTATTTTTTTTCTGAGCAGAATTGATTGTAGGCCAGGAAAACTATTCTTTTGCTTCTTCTGTTTTCCTCCACTGCATAATTTAGCATTCCAAAAATACTAAAGATTGATGTATTAATTTTTTTTTTAGTATTATCATTTGTTAAGGTCTCCACATGAGTATAGAGAGAGGTCCTATATTACTTAGAAAGCTCACACAGAATGACTTATATAGAAGTGTTTATATCTTGGTTTTATCTACATACCTTTATTCATGCACACTTCTACTAGCCTGGAACAACTGTAAAAAGATTTATATGTGGTCACACATAAATAAGTGGAGGACAGTTTAGTCTGTCTGTTGTTCTAAAATTCTTAAAGTCACTTTTAAGATGCTATTGTGTGAAGATACCACTGGAAACTAGACAGCTTTAGAAAACAGGATGCCTGTATATTTTCCAGCACAGGGAATTAGTTGTTGGACAATAGATTATTTATAAAACTGTAAGAGTTTAAATATCATTATGAATAGTTGCTTTGTCTATTTTTACAGAACTGATTTTTTTTTCTCACAAACTTAATCTCTCTCAGCAAACCTTTGTACACATGTTGGAGTTTACACTTTGGCTGAGTCCGTGGAAGATGCTGAGAAGTCACACATGCATGGAAAAGGATCTGCGTCTTGGCAAGGTAGTAAGACTCACAGCACTACAGGGTGGGTGGCTTAGAAAACAGCCCTTAATGCAAGTCCTAAAAAATCACTGTTTGAAGTACTGCATCCTCATTTAATAAAGAGCTAAATTTTATTTATATCTATTACATGCAGTTTTATTTTTACCTTAACTCATGCATTTCCAGGACGTTAGAAAATACACTACTATCATTTTAGTGAAGTCTCCACACAGTGAGCTTGTGTCAGTTGTCTTGGTTGTCTTATGACAGAGGCTATATAGTGACCCTTCCTAGTCTCCCATATATGATATGCCTACAGGAAAGGAAGAGGAAAGGCTATTCACTCTTCTAAAATCTATCAGAAAAATAAGAAGAATCTAAGAGGCATCTTCTTTTCCAAGGATCATGCAAGCTCCTCACAAAAACGCAAGCTCTGAGGTTCATCCGCTGTCAGAGCAAATAGGACGTGATCAGGGCTGGGTACAGTGTCAGTCCCTGGCAAGCCAGATGGGCAATGATAATGAAAGGAGGTGCTGGCCCTTTCAGCAATAAGACAGCTCATGTGTGTCCTGCTCTGTGTTGTCAAATGCAGCAAATTTTTGTTCTGAAAGAGCCATTTTAGAATTACATCTATCTCCACTCTACAAAATTGATTGTTGTTCTTCAGAGTCCAGCAGACAACCTCCAGACAGTAAGAGATTCTGAGACAGTAATAACTGTAATTTTTCCTCAGTTAATCTGTAAGTATTTATCAAAGATGTCAAGTATCATTACCTTACTCTTTAGCCCAAGACACAAAAATTAAGTGAGTTACTCATGGTCTCTCAGTAGGAAAATATATGTGTCACTGCAGGAAGCATAGATGGCATTCAGCAGATTCTTGTTCCTCATGCTAAGGAAGAAAAAAAAAAAGAACCTCTTTCCATCCTCTTGTATTTTTTTCCCAACCTTTTCCTGGGGCACTTCTATGCAACCAAAGTCCTATTTTGATAATGCATATTATTTTTAGTTTTAAATAGTGCTCAGATTCTTGGAGGCATCATTGTCAATATCAATAATATAATAGACAAAACCAGATCATATGTTTCGCTCTAATGTTAGTTGCTAATACATTTTAATGTTAAACACAGCAAGCAATAGAGCTTTTTGGAGGGAAAGATCTTCCAGAGCAGATGTAGAGAATCCTTTAGGAACAAATCAATTAATCTAATTGCCTTGAATGAATGTCAGTATAACATATATTTCCACCTCACACTATATATTTCAGTTAATGAATCATTCCCAGATTTGGGTGAAAGAAAACAGTCATAATAGATAATAATAAAAATATACATTGAGGAAAAAATAAGGAAAACCTGATCATGAGGCACCACAACAAACTACAAATAACTTTTTATTTTGGAGGAATAAGGCTTTATTCCAACGGTTGCAACATGTTTAGTTTCTGTTATCTCTTTTTCATTAGAAGCTGAAACAGATCATGTCTGCTGTGTAGGTACATCCATTAAGCAGTTGAGAATGTCTCCCTAATCTGAAACACACTGAAGTCAATAGAAACCTTTTCAACTGACTTCAGTAACTAACTTCGTGAAACAATCAATTCTGCCCTGGCACCTCCTGCTATCTTGATTAGTTTAAAGACATGAAAAAGCTTTGTCGAAGAAACATTTGGAAAAAAATCTTTTCACTGCAAGACATATAAAATCTATTCATTACTTTTTGCATCCAACATGAGGCTTGACAGTATCTAGAGGTAATTTTAAGGCAATCACCAACAAATATCAGCATGTACTTTAACAATATTCTAGAAAAAAAAAATCCTTACCCCAAAATTTTGATGGCAATGTGTTATCATTTGGAAGGTTTGTACTGTTTCTATCCATAACATCCAAATAGCAAATATAGAACGGTATGTCCACAGAGGAGCAATAATTTTCTGAAGGTTTGAGATTTTGCACTAGAAGCAATGCTTTTGTGCTGCCACGGAACAGTGTTGTTTGCCTGAAAGGAAATGGATGTATCACATTTCCTGCTTGTGGACTCAAATTAGTAAGTCCTTGCCTTATCTTGGAACACCACATGGTTCCCGAGACAGGGAAGTAGTTTCCTTCTCGTCATTTCCTCAGCCAGAGCAAACTGACTCAGTACAATACCAAATCACCTCCTTCTCTGAAACTTTTTCAACACTCAAAGGTCCAGAGATAGAGAGATGAAAATTCCTTTCTCTGTCCTTTTAGGATTTTCTATGTCAAAGACCTTCCTTAAACATCCAAAAGCACCTGAATCTGGTAGGAATTTTCAGTAAGAAAGAAATGTATCAAGAGGCTTTTAATAAACACCAATTCATTAGGATATTAATTTAGGGTGTGAGGATTGTTAAGTATTGGCCATTTTTCCTCAGCTGGTTAGAGGAACTAGCTGGGCCTGACAGCATAACTGTAATTTTTTTCCTTTCCACACCCCATTCTAAAATATGAGTTCCCTGAAACACAAACAGCCTTTGAGCTACTTGTTTGGACAGGTTTAATATAATGCCGTGTTAATTCCCTGATAGAATTGTAGGTACTGCTGCTATATATAACATATAACAATAATAGCACCCCAACAAAAGAAAATAGCCAAGATATTTAATGACACAGAGCCAGAATTAACGGAGAATGTGTGGGGATCAATAAAATATTTGCTTTTGTATTTATGTGATAAATTCTGTAGAACTGAGTTTTAACTATTTTCCTCTTAAATATATTTCAGATAATGGATGTCCATAAACATTTTGCTGTGAATGTACCTCTGTTCTCTGAAGAGTTGTATGAGGGTTTTCTTGCGCTTTATAAAAAAAAAAACCACAAAATGGAATTGGCTACACTTATTTTTCACAATGAATATCTAGAATTGCCTACATTTAGGAATGTTTCCATCTTAAGATTTGGATGTGGCATAATTTTAATGCTGGATTTTGTTTTGTTTGGGACTTTTTTGCATGAAACGGACTTAAAAAAATACTGAATAAAGATACCCTGAAGGTTAATATAAGACTGATGGCTTTCAAAGCTGGTGCTTAAAAATTACATATCCAAATACTGAGTTAAACACTTAAATGAAAAAGACCTAATTTTCAGATACCTGTGAACAAGATACAGCTTGATAAGAAATGCTGGGATTATTTGGTTTGGCTGGGACACAGACACCAGAGCAGATAATAAAAATATGCAAATTAAATAATTATATGACTAGGGTTAGATTTATGCTCTAAGAGTATATGAAAATACAATAAAACTGAATTATTGTAAACTATAAAATGAGGAAATTAAGTGATTTTAATTTACCGAATGCATCTATTGAGATGAACATTGTAAAAAAGAATTAAAAACTGACCTTAATCGATTTGAAAAGCATCTGAGTTTCAGACACGAACACTTGTGCAGGTGATTGCATAAAATCAAGAGTATGAAATATGAACCTTAATGCTCTGTGAGGAAATCAGCAGCACTGAGAAATATGACAGTTCCTATCTGGACAGGGTATTCCAAGATGGGAGTTCTCTCATTTTCCTCAGAAACAAACAGATGATATGGGCAACTGTCAGAAGCAGATCAGAGAAACTGGATCACCAGAAGTCTTACCTGGGCCATACACTTATATTGCCTATCAGCAAGTTGCATCAAATAAAGTTTTAAGTGAATCAAGATGATGTGGATTTACAATGACTTGCTAAGAAGAAGGCTTCTCAGATCAGTTTCAAACTCTCCCTCTTGCAAGAAAAAGAAAAATTGCAAGTTTGTGCAACAGAACTTAAGTAAAATGGGTACAGTATATCAAATCCTGAGAAAGATTCATAGAATGGTTTGGGCTTGAAGGGACTTTAAGGATCATCTAATTCCAACACTTCCAGGGCTGGGGCATCACAGCTTCTCTGGGCAACCTGTGGAATCTTCTTCATCCAATAGCGAAAGCAGTTGATAAATCATAAACTCTTTTTAATTTATTATTTTAAGTATTAGACTGATTTTGCTTCTGTTCATTTTATTTCTGAGTATTGTAGGAATATATTTTCTTGGTAACCCCATTAGTTCTTTCATTTTTCTCTGTTGAGGAGTATTTTTTCCTGAAAATAAAATCATCATAATTCAAGGTACCCTCCTGGTAAAAATGCTCATCATCATTTATTATACTGGCAAGTATAACCCACTATCACTTCTGACTGAAGGGAGATGCAGATGATAAGTTGTCAAATGTGTTGCTGATGTGAGTCCAATTCCAATGAAGTGAGCAGTCTTTTACTTCTTGAAAAGAGGAATTGGATTCTTTCCTTAAAGGTTTTGAATGTGCTGATTTAACTACGGGAGGTGCTTTAAATTTTCAGCAGCACTAGCCGTAACCCTGAAGAAAGGGAAGAACTTTCAAGGAAAATAAATGTGACGGGTACCATAATGTACTGGAAAAAACATGGGCAACCAAACAGTAAGTACACAAAGTAGTGCTGGCAGGTGAATAGTCACCTGCTTCCTTGGACATGTGTAGCCATGGGGGAAGGAATTAGCGCCATTGCCAGCCTGCTCTGAGGGGGGCAGCTGCTTTCTCTGAGGCATTTATGCTCTCTCCATTGATATATTAGGATTCTTCTATTTTTCTATGCCCTCTCGGTAGAGCTCTGATTGGCTAAATATTTTCTGTTCAACAAAACACTTAGAGTGGAGTGATCCATAGAGTTAATTTACTGAGTGCATAGAGATTGATTTAGTTGAAAACATCTTTTCAGCTGGCCAGGGGCTCAAAGGAATGACGCTTGAGCATAATCACTAAGTCATGCAAATTGAACCCAGATCCTTACTATTGTCAATCACTGCCAGAGAGAAGGACCATACCACTGTAATTGAAATGAAGAAGGAATACCATGTCAGAATTTTATAACTTGCTGAAAACGCAATTGCTTACTGTTACTGCATTTCCTGAGGAAACATAGGTATGCATGTTGAATTCTTGTGCATGATCCCACAAAATCTTTCAAATGTAAGCAGAGTTCACTAAAAAAAATACGAAATTCAAAAGACTATACTGAGCATTCAGTGAAACCTTTCCTTTTTTTTTTTTTTTTCCTTACACTTTCCATCTGGAGATTATGAGTTAGACTGGGATTTCCTTTAATTGTTTCATATTTCACCAGCCTCATATTTGTCCTTGGTTAGTTTTACAGCTCTCCGGATGCCTGAAGAAAAACTCAGGAATACTTTTTCTTTGACCAGTGATGAAAAATGTTCCTGTCTACCGTCAAACTATCAATGCTATACGCTGCTCATAATTTGACAAAGACAGAAAAACCACAGCTTGAATTTTCTGCCTTTAATGACTCACTTCAAGTTCAGACAGCAAATTTCTTCAGTTTACCTGCTACAGGTTAAATAGCTTACTGCCACAGGCTGGCTCTATCAGAATACAACTTTCAATATCATATACCTGCTATGAATGAAAAGAAACATGGCTGCAGTAAGATCACCATCTTAGAAAAGACCTTAGTTTCCAGGAGTGCATTAGTTGTTAATAATTTTTCTCCAGATTTTTCAGAGAAAGAATCACGGGTAGGATTTACACGAGATTCGGTATTTTTGAGAGGTGTGAAATCCTAAGGGCATAACATAAAAAGAAGATCCCTCATTGCTAATTATGTACCATTACCTGATTGAGAAGACAGTTCATTGTGCAGTATGTGAACATATTTTGTGTTTACTGGAACATATGCAATGTTTTTTAGATCCAAAATTCAACTCAGAACTCTGATCTTTTATATGATATTTGTGATATTGAAGACTGTGTGTATTTATGCGTGTGTGGAAAAGCAAGGGGAAGTGAATTAAGAGAGGCTACACAGCAAAATATATTTTATGTTGTTGCATTTCTGCATTAGTTAAAGCCAAACAGGAAAAAAAAGTATTTTTGATCCAGATTTATAGATCTCAAATAATATATATTTCAAAATCACTCCAGGGCAGTGGGTCCTGCTGGAAGCAATAGTGGTGAGTCATGTGGGAAAAAGACAGTTTTAGCATCTTGGTACTGTATTCCCACAGCCAAGGCATAGTTAGGGAGTATGGTGCTGAGAGTTGTCATGATGGAGCTTGTGGGGGTGTAGCTGCACAACACAGTAACACCCCAGGGTGTCATTCCTGGGGACACAAGGAGGTGAAAGAGGGAGGGGGCAAAGATGAACTCTTTCAGCCTATTGAAAGTTAGGAACTTCCTCTCTCACTGTTTGTATCTAGCAGATTGCTTGATATTTTGCAGCAGCCTACGCAACGCTAGCAATTTGGACTCTAAGTTGAAAACCCTAAACTTGAACTTGTATTTTATCAGGAAACTCAATTGTGAGTAACCACTCCAGAAGAGAAGAAAACAAGGTACTGTCATTATCTAAGTTTTCTTTTCTCAAATGGAATTAATTGGGTAAAATGGAGGAATAAATATAGATAAATTAGTAAAGAAGATTATGTGACATGATTTCTCATAGGGGCAGAGAAGGTGGAGTTAGCAAGTCAAAAAATCCCTCTTCTTTCTCTGTTCTACAAATGCATCCTGTGAACCACTTCCCATTCAGCAGATGAAAATGAAATCCACCAATACGTTTTCCAAAGTGTGGAAAATGTTTATCCAAAGGACAAATTTGCCAGTATTACCCAAATTTACAATCTAGGAAAGTGATTTGCAAATGTTCTTAGGGTACAATATTTCCTTCCTTCCACCTTCTGAGGAAGACCCCAGAGTTTTTCTCCCACTTCTGCTCACCTGAAAGTTCTGAGACCTGCCGTGCTGAAGCATGACATTTAGTAAACTCATAACTTTAATTCAGATTACCGTCCTATTTTTTCTACACTAAGAAAGGTACCAAGTAAGGGGACAGAAAGAAACAACACCCAAATACAATTCAGTATGATAATAAAATTGTATTTTAACACTTTTGTAGTAGCTGATAGAGTTCTACAATTGAGCTGCAAATTTTTCATCCAGCTACCAGTATTGGATAAAAAAAATCATCTCTTGCTGTTGTATTCTGTCCTATCTGCTGTTAAAAAGGTGTGATGAAATGTAATCCATTTTTCCACTCCCCAGGATGGCCTGAAACTCATAATTTCATTGAAAAATAATGTTCAGAGATGTAGCTGTATTTGTTCACAGAGAGACACTTCTCTTTCACAGACATGAGTTTGCTGATGCGAGCAGCATGTACATGTGAACAATGCCTGAACTGTTTAGAAGCAGAATTGTATTTGTCCCAAGTTGTCACATAGAATTTAATGGACTTATCTTGCAGCATTCCCTTATTACAAGAAAAAAATATTCCTGTGTACTACCATTTGTATACAGAACTATGCATCAGTGAACCTGTGTGGATGTTCAGTGCCTCGGCAGTGTTGCTGCCTGTGGGTAAGAAGAGACTGTCATCTGTAATACTTTTGCTGAGATGTAAGCTAGGACTTATGATTGACATGGTTTTCATTTTTTCACACAGTCTAACCTAGAAACATCTCACACTGGATTTGAGGTATGTTTCTGAGACCCATTTTTATATACATTTTAGTGAAAACAGTTCCCTGCAGTTATTTCATTACATGTGTTAGATAAGAGCCTAATCCAAACACATTGTTGATGATGAAAATATCCCTAAACATAATAAGATATCATAATAGGTGTGGAATGGGCAGTTACGCATTTAGAGGGTATTTGTATCTCCTGAATATCTCAAATGTTTTCCAAAAATGAGAATAGAATGATGGTAAGAACAAAATCTTTACTCTCCTTATGTTTCTATTAAGGCTGTTTCCAAAGCTTCTTCTGTAGATACCAAAGCTAAAAAGAAATAAAATAATTCAGAGCCACTTTATAACTGGATTTTTTCCACTCTAAGGTATTATGCCTGGAGGTGGAGGGGTGGCTCTATATGTTAGAGTCTCTTGACTCTATAGAACTTGAAGTCAGTAACGATAAGGTTGGGTGCCTGTGGATCAGAATCAGGGGGAAGGCCAACAAGGCTGACATCCTGGTGAGAGTCTGTTGTAGATCACCCAGTTAGGACGATGAGGGTGATGAATTATTCTACAAGCAGCTGGCGGACGTCTCAAAATGGCCAACCTCAATGGCCCTCTTTGCGTCCCTGAGTATTGAAAACTCTATAAACTTTTAGGAAGAAATTTTTTACAGAGAGAGTAATCAGACATTGGTATGGGCTGCACAGGGAGGTGGTGGATTCACCATCACTGGAGGTTTTTACTATGACACTGAATGTGGCACTTAGTGCCATGGTCTAGTAAGCACAATGGTGTTGGATCAGTGGTTGGACTGGATGATCTCTTGGAGGTCTTTTCCAGTCTGGTTGATTCTATGACTCTGTGATTACTTAATATTTTTTCCAGATCCATATCTGGTCTAGTAATGAAAAAAACAGTCTTTGAGGAATCACATGCCACCACAGATACCGTTTTGGTTTTATTTAGTCAGGTTTACTGTGAGCATATTGCTTAATTTTCATGACTGCATTTGTTTGATAGATTAACAGATTAAAAATTCTTTTTTCATTTTTCTAGGCAAATGGCTTATTGCAGTAAAAGTCTGCTTTCTGAGTCACACCATAGGTAAATGCATAACTGAAGCAATAAAACAATGAATATTTGACAATTATGGCCCCCTTCATCAGTTTACTAGTACCATAAAAAAAATCTAGTGGAAAAAAATCTTTTCTGAAGTTTAGAGCATGAGGAAATCCTATGGGGAAGGTTAAGAATGGAGGCATGTTGAACAATTGAAGGAAATTGCCTTTCAGTAGTCATGAATGTTTAATGTTCCCTTCCTCTGATTGACAGGATCACACCATAGTTATGAAGTATCCATTTATTCCTATAAATCCAAAAAACTTCAAATGCAACTCATGAGGAAATTAGGTGAACTTATATTCCTCTGTTACAGTACTTTTGATTTGCCAAAGGAAAATTCAAATTTACATGAAGTCAAAATATTCTAAAGTGTATAAAGCCAAGATTAACCACCTAGAAAAGCACAAAGAGTGTCACAATATCTTATAACACTGTAAATAAAGGCTTTGAGGACTATAAAGTCCATGGACAGTACCTCATATGCCAACTTAGCTTGCTTGTTTTTATTATTAATTATTCTTATTTTCCCCAAGGCAGCCTATACAGCAATCCCAACTCTGTTGTACCTAAGTACTATGCAAATAAATAGTGGGACTAGGTGATCCGCATTTCTCCTTTTTTGTGCAAATGATCTTTTCCTGTACTCTGCAGGAAAATATCATGTTGAAAACCAAAAGTCCAAGCTTTCAGTCATCATTATTTTTTCTTTTGATGATTTTCTTTGACCTTCCCCTGAGAGCAGTAATCAAAGGTTAAAGACATTTCACAGGGTACATATTTACCAGGTCTGTCATCCCCACCTTGCTTGTTGAGATGCAGTTTATTAAAGCAGGCCCATTACTTGCCGCTTTAACAAGAAGACTGTGGCAGCAAGGTGTTTGTCTGTCTCACCTCACATTAAGTAGAGAAGTAATCTAAAGCAAAAGCAGGAACCTGATCAGGTTTTGGTGGGAAAAGATAAAAGTCATGTGCTTCCCTCAGCATACGCATGAGTCCCAGAGAATTTCTGTCCCAAACTAACTATAGTATTTTGCTCTGATGAAAGACAGCAGTAATAATTTCTTCCACATATCTTTTTCTTCTTATTGCAGCAAATCTAGTCATCCCAGCACTCTCCAGACCCATAAAACATACAAATCTTTGCCCTCAACCTCACCCATATAGCCATCCTAGCCACCTGACAATCCCTGCTACTCCCTGTCTCCTGAGCACCCACACAAACTTCTGTACTTGTAAACTCCGCACCACTGAGCACCCGAGTCCCTCAGCAAGCTAATCAGAGAGCTCCACAGAGAATGGAAATGCAATTATGGTCCTTTGGAAACTGGTGAATAATTAATTTAACCATTTTCTATTGCAGGTCATTAATTTTTACTGCTCTCAGATGGCTTGCTGTTAGGAAGAGTAAGCTTAATAAGTTTTGTGCTGTAAGGGCTGGGAGTTGTGGACACAGGCATCCAAGCGTGGAGTGATTGCAGAAACTCCAGATATAGAAAATCATTTACCATTAAGTACAAAGAGCTCGGTATTCCTTGAAAGAATGCATGTACACTTTCATGCATGCTTTTCAGTTTTACACTGACAAAACTTTCAGTAGAATAAGTCCTGATTTATTCTGTAAAAGATTTGAGGGACAAGCACATCTAAGATGTAGGAATTCTGAAGCAGACTTTCAGCATACAGAAATCTGCATGAGTAAATTGAATTACATGGACTTACAGTCTTGATATGAATAATAAAAAAAGATTAGGAAATAAAATAATGAGAGATGATGAAAATGTTAGGGAACAGACAGCTTATAAAAGTGAAGCATTCAACAAAATGACATGGGCCAGTAGAACTTAAGAAAGAAAGCACAGTAAGACTAAAATGTGGAATTAAAGGGCATACACCAGAAATGACTGCAAACCCTTTCAGTTAAGATCACCCGATCTTAGCCCAAGAGTTCTGGATTGATCAGGGAACAGTCCTAAGGCAGAAGCAAGACTGTGCTGACCAAGCATGGATTGTGATTTTAAAAAATAGACAATACTGTGGAGATTTCATTAACTAGACAACTACCAGAAATGGTAAGGGGAAGCAGAAATAGGGGAATTAATGTCAGCAAGAATGCTTCCACTTTCCAATTTTGATGACAAAGATAAGTCACATGTCTTTTGAAATAACAAGTATTTCCAGCTCTCAGGAATATATTTTGAAAGATTCTTGTATGGTGATGACAACTTCCATCTGATCTTCAGATAAAATCAGAGAAAATACCCTCTGACTGGTTGATTAATCACTTTCTACTTCCTTCTTTTGAAGAACAGTCAATAAAATAAGCAGGCTGACTTTACCTACGTACTCCTCAGCAACAGAAAGAAATCAGTTTGGATTTTTCTTGGGATGTGTTGAACTGACTGGGCTGAGACTTCTGAGATGAGAAAAGATAAGTGGAACAGGAAGCATCTAATATGGTTTTCATCAAAAGACAACAGAAAACAAAAAGCAAACCCAAGGATCTAGAGGGAATCAATTCTGGGTTCTCCCTAGTCTACTCAGAAAATTATCAAGTGGCTCATCTCTAAAGCTGCTAGTTAAGGCGTAGATTAGAGGATTGAAGAACCTGGTAGGCTCTGCCTTACATTGAGGACTGGGAGTTCAGATTCAGCTGGATCGACTAAGGTGTCTGTGGTCTTCTTACAGAGGATCCAAGATCATTGGACCACTGGGCAAATTATCTGATTTGTGGTTAAAAGTGTAACATAGTTTCGGAGCCTTGTACTTAACTATGTTCTGCCAGAAACTGTTCAAACTATCTCCAAAAACTCAGCTTTGGAACTAGGCAAGGGGAGCTCCTGAATCAAAACATAGACCTAAAAATTAATTTAAAATATCTCAGTGTCATTTGGTTCTTAAATATTCTAACTAGAACCTTGTGGCTTTTAATATTGAAACATTGGAGAACAGAAAATCACAGAGTGGCCTTGAGTTGCCAAAGCTTGAGCAGAAACAAAATAACCCAAAAGAATTCAATGAAAAAGGCAGATATGGTCAACTCTACATAACCCTTATTCTCCCAGTTGTGTAAGCCGCTAATGACCGTATTGCTCTTTTCTCTATCTAGAGGATATGAGTCTGTAGCAAGTCTGCACTGCAGAGTTGGCAGTCCAGGTAACTCTGTGGTAGGTTGCCCTTTTATTTTTAGAGTGCTGCATTTCAAAGTCAGAGGTGCTAGTCAAAACAGTGTCTAGTAGAGTCATGACACAAAACTTGGAGGAGCTGTTGATTCCCTCGAAGGCATGGATGCCCTGCAGAGAGACCTTGACAAATTAGAGGACCAACTATTTGAAGTTCAACAAGGGAGATTGCCATATTCTGTACCCAGGATGGGTCAACCCTGGCTGTTAGTACAGACTGGGGAATGAGATGCTGAAAAGAGTGCCATGGAAAGGGACCCTGGGGTCCTGGTTGATGTCAAGTTCAATACGAGCCAACAGTGCCCTGGCAGCCAGGAGGGCCAACTGTGCCCTGGGGGCCATCAGGCAAAGCATCTCCAGCCAGTCGAGGGAGGGAATTGTCCTGTTCTGCTCTGCACTGGTGCAGCCTCACCTTGAATATTGTGTGCAGGTTTGGTCACCACAATATAAGAAAGATATTAAGCTCTTAAAGAGTGTCCAAATGAAGGCAACAAAGATGGTGAAGGACCTTCAGGGGAAGCCGTGTGAGGAGCGGCTGAGGTCACTTGGTCTGTTCAGCCTGGAGAAGAGGAGACTGAGGGGACACCTCACTGCAGTTTACAACTTCCTTGTGAGGAGAAGAGGAGGGGCAGGGACTGATCTCTTCTCTATGGTGACCAGTGACAGAACCTGAGGGAAATGACTGAAGTTGTGTCAGGGGAGGTTTAGGTTGGATATCAGAAAAAGGTTCTTCACCCAGAGGGTGGTTGGGCACTGGAATAGGCTCCCCAGGGAAATGGTCACAGCACCAAGCCTGACAGAGTTCAAGAAGCATTTGGATGATACTCCTGGGCGCATGGTGTGACTCTTGGGGATGGTCCTATGCAGGGCCAGGAGCTGGACTCGATGATCCTTGTGGGTCCCTTCAACTTGGTACATTCTGTGATTCTAACAAGCATCTGCAAACAGCACTACCAAAATCAAAGTGCATTGTGGTCCACATAATATGGAGGACCAGCTTGAGGAAAGGTGATATTGACAATTTAAAGGAAAACTCTGTAAGGATATAAATCACCAGTGTGCTGTCGGAGCTTCTTTTTCAGCTATAAAAATTAATTTTTAGAGGTCAAAGAGACACAGTTAGGAGAGATTTTTTACATGAGTAAAACTCTTTCAAAAGCTTGTTTTTCCTCCCAGCAACATCATTTAGCAATGATTTGGTCTAGACAGGAAAATACATTCACTCAAAGCAATAAGGTAGTAAGAAAGAGTTCTCTTGGGGACTTTCTGGGTCAGTGGAAGAGCATATTTACTGAACAATTATTGTGATACTTTCTGTATTTTTGTATTGTGGCACAGTATTTTCCTGAAATAAACACTTCAATGCAGAGGAGCTGTAGTCTTGAAACTACCTAACTTACTTGAAGTCAAAGATGAACATGGGAAACATCCCTGGGAAAAACTATTCAGACATTGTAGGAATTAATGACTCACATGAAATGCAGCCACCTTCAGGATAAAGCACAGCACTGAAACAGTGGACACAGTGAAAGCCAAGAGGTAGACAGCATGTAATTTTGGAAAAAAAAGCAAGACATTTTGTAGGCATGATAATTTATTCTTTCAATATTGTTTGGCCTTTCTACTGGCCAATTAGAAATCTTATTATTTCATTCTTATATTTGATCTATCAGTTCAAATAGTGTTTGTTCTCAGTAAGATCCTTGTCTATTTCTGTATATGAGGGATTTGTGTACCATTATTTTTCATTGTCTATGTATTATGTTATACTCCTTTTACAACTTTTATTCTAAATAAGCAGTTTTTTACAAAAGTTTTAATAGTGTTTTAAATAACACCATCTGTTTTCATAGCAAACAACATTCTTCCTACTTATTTTATGCTATTTGACAAGACATAGAGCTTCTCACTCCTGAATGAAAATGAACATGATAAAAAGCATGGATGTCTTGTAGAAGAATCATGATACTGTTCAGAAGAATTTCTGGTGCTACCTGTCAACATCAAAAGGTACAAAATAATATCTGATAGTATTTATTTCACAGAGATGGCAGATTTATGTCCATGGAAGTTCTCATTAATACCAAGTTTCTCTTATCTAATGAGTTTAAGATATATTCAAAATGAGTTCAGGAAAGACTTTGTATAAATTCTTTCACTCACACATAGTGTACAGTGGCTCAGATACATGCCTTATCATTTAAAATATTTAACATATTAAACATATTTTAAATATTTAATTTTATTAGGTTGGGGTTTTTTTCATGTGTTTTGTATCCAGACCACTATAGAAGTCAGAAAACACAGCTTTGGAACTTCAAGCATAATGACTGATGGAGGATAGCCACTGAGTGTCAGTCGGTCAATAGTCAGGTAATGACAGTGATGGATAAGAATCCTAAATGTGTTGACTACAGGTAATGAAAAGTCATGGGACTATATCGTACAATCAGGGAGATAAGCTTCACACTAGACTCATATGCTGCTTAGAACAAATGAAGTAAGGCAAAGAGGTTCCAAAACCATTTCGTCTTAGAAAAATAATGCTTTCTCAAGGAGCACTGAGTGATCTTATCCGCCTTCTCATGTTTTGGCAACATCAGATTTGCTCCTGTCAGGTACTGTAGCTGCTTCAGGTGACACACCAAGCTTCTCACCACTCACTAAACGAATTTTTCTCCACTTCTTTTTATATGCCCTTTCAGATTGGACCTTAAAAGACAACTCCACATTTTCTAATGACCCCAACTTTCCCTCTCTTCCTACCAGGTAAGTCTTTTACTTAGCCTCCGTGTCATTATTTTACTGTGGCCACTGACATACTCTGTGGTTTTGGTCTTGTTTATTGCTTTTACCACAAAGATTTTTTGTTTGCCTGTATTATTGTATTTAAGAGAAGTAATTGTTTTGAATTTTTTATAATTTAAGATAATTGTTTTTCTGTTCACACTTGTAACACCAAGCAAGTAAAAAAATGCAATTATTCTGCCTAGTGTTACATAACAGGAAGACAATTCACCAAGGTTTTATGACTTTTCCTGATAAGATATTTATCCATGTTTGTTTGAGATTGGTGCCAAATGAAAATCTGCCCAATGCTCTTCAAAGGCACAGTTCACAAGGACATCTTATCTCTAGTAGATTGTAAGGAAATTCAAAATAACTTTTGTTTTGGTGCCTGAAAGTTTCTTGGCCTGTTTCTACAGCATCTTTTCAGCCCAGCACCAAAGCAAAGATCATTTTGATCCAGTCCACATGGTGGCACAATCTGATCATGATTGCTTTGTACTACTGCTTCATGATGAACTTACTTTTACCATGTTTGAGTGATTTTTTTATTTTTTTATGCCAAAGCATTGTTAAAAAAATGTTAGTTTATATGTTTAAAGACTCATTTCCACCATACAAAGGAGTCTGCAGGCACAGGGTGGGTGAAGGAGTATAGGAAAGTAAAAGGATAAGGGGATAAAATGTTTCCTGTAAAGAGGCTTCTGGTCTGTGTGCTTGTCTGGCCATTTCCTGAACAGTACAGTTGGCCTTGGTGTCTCATTAAACTCCATTTCTAGCCATTTTCCTGGGTGAGGCACTCCCTGTTCCGTGTGCAAGGGTGTGGACACCAGCTGGAGAGGGAGCAGGGGCCATAGGAGCACTTGCATCTCTGCTGCCAGCACATGGAGAGACTGGAGAACTGGCATAGTGTGAGTGGATGTGAATGTCAATGTGTGTAGCCACAAACAAGCATCAAATTCCTTCAACAAGAAAGTGGCATAAGAAATTCATGAATGTCTGTAATAATGGAAAGACCAGGGGTCTGACAGTTGGCTATTGGAGGGAACAGGATGGCCAGGCCAGCTTTTGGAGGGAACCTGAGATCCAGTAAGGACATATGTCTGGACCAGCTGCAGGACAGATCTTTTGGCAGGAGAATGTGTTTGTGGGACACGTAAGCAGGAGAGGAGCCTGGGGTCAGCTGCTGGAGACACCAAATGGCTAAAGCCAACCCTTTGAGGGGAGCACAGTCTGTCCATGCGTGTGTCCATGGCCATATGTGTGGGAGTAGTGTCTGGTGGTGCCAGTGTAGCAAGGCTCAGGCCTCAGGATCTGGGCAGACTGGGATCCAGTGGCCAAGCGCTGACACAATGGAGTGTTTAAAGTCAGCTATCAGAGGGTTTCACATTCTATGGCTGTATATGTATTTTTACATATCTTCTGCTAACAGGCTTTTACCCTGTTAAGCCAGGATCAGTCTGGTCCTGTGACTAGTGTCTGCATGAATGCTATGGTTTTGGTCCCAGTTGAACTGTGCATGCAGCCACTCATACATATATATGTGTATTTATATGATGAGTATATTGGGCACTTATTGGGCATGCACGCTCAATTTTGCTACTGGCTGGATGCGGGAACCTGGATCTGTGACAGCCTTGCTGCTCTTCAGCTACTGGATTTGGCAGCTTCTAAGAGAATTTTTAAATTGGCAGTACTTCTGCTTGATTATGACCCTCAAATAATCATCTTTTAGTCCTATTTTAGACAATACTGGGTTTCCACTTTTCATTCCTGTATAGGAACTTGAGTTTTTAGAAATTTTTTCCAATTTAGTGTAACTTGTGAAGCAGAAACAAGGAAAAATTGTCAAAACAACACATTTCAAAATAATATAATTACTTTCTTGACAATAATGGGGTGAATAACACTAGAAATAAATGTCATTTGTTTTAGCTCAACTCTTGGCCTATGCTAGACTGAGCGCATTCAGTATATATAAATCCTAATTGGTCATCTCTAAGCTTTTATATTTTGATAACTTCACTCACAAGAACATATATACCATGGTATCATATACCAGTTTAGGAGATGATTTTTTTCCTGATTTTTTTTTCCTACTCCCACATCAGTTTGTGTAATCTTATGTCAGTATATTAATTTATTTCATCACAATGCAAGGAAAGTTAAATGGTCTGTTGTTATACTTCATGTAATTCAGTATAATTCATGTTAGAGGGAATATATTCTCTGGCTTCTAATTGTATCTTCAATTTATTGTCAAAGTTTACTCATCCAGATTTTGATACATTAAAATATAAAACATGAGCACATATAAACATGTTTTCATACAATATAAAAAACCTTTATGCAGAAAAAAGTTATGCAGTTTTACAGCTTATTGATTCTTGGAGAAATAAGGAGAGATTTCAACTATTTTGGACTTCTGGAGGGCAGACTTCAGCCTGTTTAGGAGATTGGTTGACAGAGTCCCTTGGGAGGCAGTCCTGGAGGGCAAAGGAGTCCCGGAAGGCTGGACATTCTTCAGGAAGGAAATCTTAAACGCACAGGAGCAGTCTGTCCTGATGTGCAGAAAGATGAGCCAGCAGAAAAGACTAGCCTGGCTGAACAGAGATCTTTGGCTTGAACTCGGGGAAAAAAAGTGGCATTCCACAGGTGGTGTTCACCAGGGCTCAGTACTGGGGCTAGTTCTTTCTATATTTAATATCTTTATCACTGATCTGGATCAGGGGATCAAGTGCACCCTCAGTCAGTTTGCAGATGACACCTGGTTGGGCAGGACTGTTAATTTGCTGGAGGGTAAGAAGGCTCTGAAGAGGGATCTGGACAGGCTGGATTGATGGCCCAAGGCCAGCTGTATGAGGTTCAACAAGGCAAAGTGTTAGGTCCCGCACTGGGGTTACTACAACCTCATGCAGCACTATGGGCTGGTTGCAGAGTGGCTGGAAAGGTGCCCAGTGGAAAAGGACCTGGAGTTGTTGGTCAACAGCCACTGAACTTGAGCCAGCAATGTGCCCAGGTGGCCAAGAAGGCCAATGGCATCTTGATCTGTATTAGAAATAACGTGGTCAGGAGGACTAGGGCAGTGATTGTCCCCCTATACTTGGCACTGGTGAGGATGTACCTTGAATCCTGTTTTCAGCCTCTCGCTACAGGAAAGACATTGAGGTGCTGGAGTGTGTCCAACAAAGCTGATGAAGGGTCTGGAGCTTAAGTCTTATGAGGAGTGGCTGAGGGAGCTGGGTTGTTTAGCTTGAAGAAAAGGAGGCTCAGGCGAGACCTTATTTCTCTCTACAGCTGCCTGAAAGGAGGTTGTAGCAGGGTGGGGTCAGTCTCTTCTGCCTAGTAATAAGTGATAGTACAAGAGCAAATGGCCTCAAGTTGCTCCAGGGGAGATTTAGATTGGACATTAGGTAAAATTTCTTCATGGGAAGGGTTGTCATGCACTAGAACTGGCTGCCCAGTGAAGTGGTTGAGTCTCCATCCCTGGAGGTATTTAAAAGATGTGTAGATGTGATGCTTAAGGACATAGTGGTGGACTTGGCAGCGCTGGGTTAACAGTTGGACTTGATGATTTTACAAGTCTTTGTCCAGACTAAATGATTCTTTGATTCTATGTTTATACAATGTTTATACATTTATGCTTGATAGAGTCCACGCAAAGCAGATGTTGAACTGCACAGGTCTCTCAGGAGATGTGTGGCAATGCTTCAAGGTTGCACATAGATACTGTGTGGCAGTTTAGGACAGGAAGGAAGTGGCAACCACTGCCTGCTGCAAAACCTGCAGAAAGAAGGGTATGTTCTATTGCTCAAACCAGTCTCCACATTCACAGTTGCAGCAAAAGGACTCAAAAGAGACCAAAAACACTTAAAGACATATCCTGTTCTGCACCCTGACAAAATACGAAAAATTAAAAATGCCTTTCAGGAAGACATTTGTCTAGGCTGTTCTTTAAAATGCACATTTAAGATTCAGATTTCACTTCCTCCTTATGTGGTATGTGGTGCAAAGCTTTATTTCCTCCAAAAATCTTTGGTTCTGATATGACAGTATCACCTGCTGCAAGGTAGGCACATTACTTCTTGTTCTATGCACTGTGGATACTGGGGAAGCAATTATTCCCTTCCCTTTGTAGTGCTCCTTTATGGTTTTGAATGTTTTTATATACCCCACCATTTTCTAATCTCCAGATTAAACAGCTATTTCTGTCTTTTCTTTTGGATTGAGCATTCTAGACCTTCCACAATTCCCATGGCTGTCCTCTGGATTGTCTCTACCTTATGTAGACCTTTTTTGAAGTCTGGCAACCAAAAAGGGATCAGGTCGAGAGTGATTCAACAGTAAGGCAAACTTAAACATTACTGTACCTCTTTTATAGAGAGTATTTCTCTTTTGAGGAAGAGTCCCCCAAATTCTTTAGTGCCAAAGACCTCATTCATGTCTCAGCTACAAGCAGCAGCCCTCAGTGGTGCTGTGCTGTCCTTGGCACAAAGCCATTGTTGGTGATATTTGCTGTATTTCCTTGTGGTTTGCAATGTCCTACCTGAGTACTCGGATGTGTTTGTTGGAAGAGGGATACTATATTTCAGTGCTTGGCTAGACTTGTCCACTAGGACAGTTCATCTGGCTGCCACCTGTCCTGAGCTGAGGCCATCTTATCAGAGTGCTTTTGGAAGTGTGCTGAGCACTAAATAATTTGCTTTGATCACCGTAAGAGCCCTTTAATGACATATGTTACTATACTGCTTTTTCTTTCTTGTCTCTAGAATGGAAGCAATATTTACATTTCAAACTAACCAATGCCAACATCTAGTAAAGAATCCTCATTTATTATGACTATTTAAAATGAAGCATGTTCAAAATAACAGTGAAAGTATACATTTGGAGTAAGGAATTCATCCATTTTGAATGAATAAGAAATAACTGAATATGTTTCTTTTGTGCTTTCTGAAAATTCCCAGTCATGTTGATGCACAGAAAGTGAGGATGCACAGAAAGTGAGGTGACCCCTCGCTAGAACCACTATATATTAGCCAATCTAATCCCCTTTCCTTCCAGAAGAGCTATTTGCAAACACTCTAGAGGCAACAGTTTCAGATCATGATTTTTTAACAATTAAAAGCAAAATAAGAAAAGTATTAATGATAAATTATAATGCCTTGTCCCTAGGACAGCGAAGACAACTTTTTATTTCTAACAAAAAAGAATCTGGAAAAGTGTAGTGGAGCTTACAATGGCTGCCATCTTAGTTTGGAGGAACTTTGTTGTACAAGGTAGACACCAGCTCTGCTCACAGGTGGAGTTGAATATTTTGTATAAGAACATAGGATGTACTGGAGTGTCATCATATTCCCATGTAATTATGAAGAGGAAGATATTTAAATAAGCCACATCTTCTTTTCTGCATATTAAAGGCAAAATAGTTATACAGAAAACCAGTAAGGATTCTGTATTTTTCCTGCTACAACTGATAGGCAAAACATATGTCAATGATTTTAGCTGAGCTTTTAAAACATACAGTGAAGCATATAGTGCTGAAATTTAGAGAATTAAGGAAGCTTACACTAGCAAGTACTTTGCTGAACTGCTTCAAACAATAGTGTTATTATTATACGAAGTCTAGGCATTTGTAGTGAAGATGCTCTCTCTCATGTAAATACTCATACTCCTAACCTAAAAAAAAAAAAAATAAAAAAGTGTTTTCTGAAAGAGACAGCAAAGTGAGGAATTTATTCAGCAAAAAGATTGTAGAATGGGGAAACTCAAGCATGTTAGCATCCACTTCCTTTGCCATCTTTGATGCTGCAACTGGCATTGGGTAGAGCAAAGGAGCAGGACAAAGGGGTAAGAAAGAAAATGGATGAAAAGCAGTTTCCCTCCTGCACAAAAAACCCCAACCAAGCAAACAAAAAACCCCACAGACCAAAACAAACTAAAAAGCCTGCAACCCTTCAAAAGGAGAAAAATTTCAGGTCCAATATGCCTGGCTACACTCATTGTCAGGAAGAGGTAATTTTTGTGGATGGCTGGAGGTGACCTAGATATGTACATCCCAGTTTCACACGAATCTTTGCTGTAGCTCCTGGTATGTCTGCTTCTTACATACAGGATTCTGGCTCCAAGTGTGTAATCCATAACTGCAGAGTGTCAGGATAAGTGTCTTAAGTGTAAGTGTTCATACTACAAGGGTAGCACCAATGTTAGCATGACTAGTGCTAAAGGATGGGATGATGCCAAGTAATCTCTGCTGCCTAAATCAGATTCCATCCATCCACTCAGTAAACACCCTGCATGCTAATGTTGTAGAATCACTGTAGCACTGCCAGAAAAGATGAAAACTAAGAGGTTCATTGGCACTGCTTCTCCCAACAAAATGAGCGTTTTATTTTCCCAATGACACAGACCAGAGATGATACATCCCGTAAAGCAGAAAAATATCTGTCTCCTGCATGAAGCTAGCCTCAATGGTAACAAGCAAAATGAAGGAGGGAAAAAGCCCAATTAGGTCATAGGGTTTGTGCAATGTCTTTGGAAGAGGCAGAATCACATTTTATACTAGTGGCATAAACACTGTTGCACGGCTAGTATAGTTTGAGCTCAAAAGTGGCAGACCGTCTTGCTAGATCCTTCGAATATTTCTGTCCTGCTGCTGTTATGTAAGAGCTGGTGCCCCAGTTTGCCTGTGCAGCTCCCTGCCTTGTGCGCGATGATGCTCTGGAGCCTACGCCAAAGGTAAATGCCCCTACGGCACGCTATATGTTGCAGCAATAATAATAGTAATATTACTAGTAATAGTAATTAGCAGCGACAGCTCAATACAGTCATTCTCAGAAGTATTTCGGCTACTCGCCAGGGCACACTTCGGGGGTGCCGAGGCTCGGGGCCGAGGCCGGTGCCTCATTCCCCGATTCCCCGGCACAGCGGTCAGTCCGTCCGCCCCCGGACAAGCTGCCCCGGCTTTGCTGCTGCTGCTGCTGCTGCTGCTGCAGCGGCAGCGGGGCGGGGCGGGGCGCGGCCCCCCCGCGATGCGCGCAAGGACAGCGGGCTCCGGGGCACGGCGGGGGGGTCGGGCTGCAGGCTGGAGGCGGCGGTGGCGGAGCGGGCTGGGGAACGCCGCAAGGATACGGCCCGCGCGCCCCCCCGCACACGCACCCGCCCTCTCGCCACCCCCGCACCTGCTTCCTCGCCGTGGGCCGGCGGGGCGGGGCGGCGTGTTGTGCTCGGTAACCAGGGAGCTGCGCCGGGCGCGCCGAGGTGCGGTGCGGCGCGGCGGGCGGNCGCGGGGGTCCTGGGGCTGCGGGTGTTCGGCGGGGGCCGCCGCCTCGGTGAGCCCAGGGTGAGCCCGCGAGTCGCTGGACCGCGGCAGGGAAGGAGGGAGCCCCGTGGGGCAGCCTCTGCCGGCTGCCCACCAGCCGCCTCCTCCGCAACGCTGAACTGTCTTGAGGTGAATCCGAAACTCGGTGCCGTGGTTTCGGAGTTTGTCCGTTTTACGTGGTAGGTTTCAGGTTTTGCCCTTTCGGAGTAGAGAACCCCGGCGGAGGGCTGTGGTGTTTCGCCTCCTGAAGTGAACGTACGTGTGTGTTGCAGAGATACCCGGTTTTATGCTCAGTCACACTCTGCAGGCCAAAACGTAGTTAATCAAGGGAGATGCGACTATTCATGTGTGCTCCCGTGAAGCCAGTTTTAGGCTGGGTTGCTTGCAGTGATGATGCAAAAAGGACAAGTGCATCACGACAGAGATGCATAGAGCCCATATGTTCCCTGGTGTGTGGTAGCTCCTTAGAGGTAAGACCTGCTGAAATACTCGCAGTCAAGGTTGTTACTAGGAATTTCACAACCAAATTCATGCTGAGGAAAAGTGCTTTTACGGAATATTAGTAACCTGCCACAGAAGACCAGATTTTGCAAATTGATGAGGGAATACTTATGTAAATCATCTATGTGATGCTGAGGGAAACTCCAATGCTCCTCACTGTGAGGGATTTATACCTATGTGGCTTGCAGGAAAATAGTGTGTGGTGTTTCTGGCCGCTTGCCAGTACTTTTCAAGTGCGGAGCCTGTTGAACGACTCTTAACAGGCACGCGCTTTCTTGTAGTAGTCCTAGTGATGGGCTGTCTGCTCTCTGTGATCTCTGATAACTATTTCTGTAATTCCTGTGTGTACTTTTACATTTGAACAGATCCCAAGCTATAAATGCTGATGAGCTATGTTAAAATGTTGCCACTGGACAGAAAAGATCGGGGTGCTATGTCATTTGATTGGTAAACAGAAATTTTTTTTTGTTTATTGTGTGCTGAATGACATAAAAGTACCCCTGATTTATGAGATACAGTGTTAAAATTTTGGAACTACTTTTTTTTTTCTCGTGGGAGTCGGGTGTTGTCATTTGGGATGTTTAACATACTCCTTAAGGCACCAATATTTTCCCCTGGAAAAGGAGCTCTCCGGAATGAGCATGGTGCTGCATACTGGAATAATTAATTCTCATCTTGGTAAACTCTGCTAAATGTGAAAGCAGAAGGAATAATCCCTACACTTCCCCTCTGTTCTTTTAATTTCTGTTAATAATGTCTGCTTTAGTTTGTTTGTTTTATATTACCTTCAGATAATATATGTCAATAGCAATTCTGTGTTGCTGAGTATAAAATAACAATGGATAGGTATTGATAACAAATGAACCCTAATACATTTTTTTTTGTAATTTTATTTATTTTTACTTTGAGTTATTATGATAAGTGTCAGGAGTGATTTGGACTGCTGCCCTTAATAGAGACACAAGAATCTCATAATTGTGACTACACACCTCCATGCAACATTACTTTATTAAATGTGAAAGTCCTCAAAGATTTTTTTTTTGTGTGTGTGTATACTTGGGACCTTAGGAGCATCTTCCTGTGAACTTCACCAGAGCCATGCCAAGTTACACAGTGTGTCAGTGAGTACACTGCGCAAAGTAACTAACGCCAGGTCAGGGAGAGCAGAGGTGCTCAGAGAGGGAGGAACAAAATCCTGTTAGGGTTTAAATGCATTTAGGGAGAGGGTAAGAGTTCCTCGCCCTGAGGAGGATCTTGCTGGTTGAGGTGCTGAACAAAGCATGAATCCCTGGAGAACTTCCAGGGTCAGCACAGTTAGAGTGATTGTTGGGGGTCTACGGAGCTGCAGTGGATCAGGTCCCAAGGGGCATACACATACATTCAACCTTCAGACAGATACCCCATTGGCCCATCTCAGTTATGCTTTGTTAAAGGAAGTCAGTTGTGGCTCATTTTTTTTCTTGTGAAGTAGTGGCTGTAGTTGTTGGGAAAGTACACATATCAAACATAAACATTTTTTTCCGTTCTTGTTACCATGGTTAGTGACAAAATTTTAGAGTTTTTGTGTCTCCTTAGAGGTCACAAAACTTGTGTCTCCTTAGAGGTGCAGTGGTGTACCTCTGTAGCAGCTGGACTTTTGCCTTTGTTTCACCCAAATGGACAGATGTAATGGGGAAGACAGAGGTCTTTCTGTCGTTCTTATGGCGTTGTCTGTCCCGTGCTCACAAGTTATACTTAAGCTATGTTTCTTTCTTGGGAAATGTGCAGGAATACCAAAGAATTGACGCTTACTTGCTTATCTCAAACTCAGTTTGACCCACCCTTTCCTGAGATGCCTCAGTGTTTTCTATTTTAGTGGTCTTTTTTTTTTTTTTTT